>CAKNWT010236530.1:0-17746 GCA_932066315.1 Andricus coriarius
CCGCCTTAATAATAAAATAAACCTGTTATCCAGTATATTTTTGTTTGTTAAATGTCTATTATTCAGACATTATGATTTATTATTAATCCTAATTATTCTCAACAGTTATTTATGAACTTATTATTTGAATGAGGAAGAAGGGCCATTGGCAAAAAGTTGTAAAATTTGAAACATATTACTTTTTTTTTAAATAGATCTTCTAAAATCCAACTCATTTTTATTCTCAATATTTCGCAACCAAAATATAACGAAAATGATGTTTAGCTGCGTTTTCTTTTATACAAGCTGATTGGTGTAAATTTTAAACTATTTATTTTTTCTTAAAACGCATTGAAAGATTTTTAGAACCCTTTAAAAGTATAATAATATAATAAATTAAAATACACAGTTAATGAATATTATTTATTTATAATTTTCAAATAAATTTCAGCACTTTTCCTTTTTTAGATTCCACAATTCAGTAAAAATGTTTGGTACAGGCATAATTCATTCCGAAATTTATTTTTTGATCGATTTCTCAATTTGTGTGTGCGACTTTGTATTTATAGACATGTCACCGAGTGCAAATTTGAGCCATTTTTAAATTTCCCACTCCTAAACATAAGCAAGACAAATTTTAATCCTTTGCTAAAAATCACTTTGATGTAAATACTTTATCTAAGTATAATAAAAAAATCTATTTAATTAGGGAAATGGGTGAAATGGTTAAGACTTCAATTTCATAACTTTTTGGCAACGACCCGCAAACACTTAAAAGAAATAAACTTCTGCGCTATGTTTATACTACTTTATTAAAATTTAGAATTTTTATTTTGATTTAACACTTTTACAATCTCTCGTTATAAAATAATACAACAATAATTGTATACTACTAGTATCTTAATCAAAACGTTTAACATCTTGCTGATGCATAAATTCTGGAATAATTTGTTCCTGTGGCTGTCTTAGTTGTACTTGTAAAAGTTGTTGATCTTTTGAATTTCTCTCTTTTAATTTTTGCTGCATGGGAAATTGCAGCGGAATTTTTTTCATGAAAGAAGTCAAAATTTTCTTAATATCATTTTTAGTCAGTTTGTTTCCATTTTGATTACAATTTGTTTCAGGGTTGGCATCTTCTTCTGTGGGCCAATTTGACATTTCACCATTAGAAATATCATTGACAGTAAATTTAATTCTGTCTTTGTTGTTAATTATTTCAGGTTTCTGAATTTCTTTTGGAATTTCTTCCTCTGGTAATATATTATTTATTCCATTTTCACTGCAAAATCCGTCAGAAATATTTCATTTGGTCACAAATATTTACCCCTTCGAATATACACTTGGTCAATTTGACTCACAAAAAATTTTTGATCGAGAAAGAGTTTCCATATACATTTTCAGCTTAAAATATTAACAATTTAAAAAGTCACCATTCTTTTCGTAAAATCCAATAAAAAAAATCGTGAATTTTGTTAGGTATGCTAATGACTTTAAAGACACTTATAATGCTTATAAATTACTTTAAAGTACTTAAAAATATACCTCTAAATTGTGGCAAGTAAAAAGATTCAGTAGTTGTGAAGTTATAGACGATCAAAAAGTAAACAGGGTAAAGTAAACAGCATTTCAGTAATAAAAAATAAAATTATTTGTATAATCTTATAAAACAACAAGACCAGAAAAACTTGAATAAATATAAACATACTTATTTTTGTCTTCTGCAGTACGTCTTATCGTTTTGAGACGATTATAATTTTCATAGTCGTAAGGATCATCTGGCATTATTTTTTGAACATCTTCTTCATTTTGCGAATTTGCGAACGACGTTAAAATGAAATCACAAATATTTTTTGCCAAAATTTTGGTTTTTCTATCTAAATCCACATCGACTGAACTATAAACATTAATTGAAATTTCTTTTCGTTTCAATAAAAGACGCTCTGATTCTTAATTAACGCATTTCTCTAGGGCAGATATGTCACTCTTAACCTAAAAATGATTAATAAAGACATTTTTTACAAATACATTTTTAAACCTATGTGAGAATACAATACAATTTTATTCATAACAATTGACGCGTCTTACCTGATACTTAGTCACGGCGTTTATAACAATTAGAATTTCAAGTAGCCAAAAGAAAAACGTCGGAAGAAACATTTTCTCCAAACTTAAATTTTGCTCAGTGAGATAAAATTATTCATCAAAGGTCTTCCTTCAAATGCAAGTCATATAATGTAACCCTATTTATAAGTGAATGAACAATATAAATATTTTGGTATTGAATGTATAAAATTATTTATCGTTTTTGTACCGCAGGCGTTTTCGGACTTCTATGATTTTATTAATGGTTAAAAATTAATGGCGCGTGAGAATATGCCTTAAAAATCTATTATTCTAAATAATTGAAATAAAGCCTTCATAATGTATATACAGTTCTGAATTCAAAAATTGAAGTAAATTAAAACAGTGTTTTAGAATCTAACGATTTTAATGACTGATGCATATTGTTTAACAATTGAAACACGTTTTTTTACGCATTAACATTGAAAATCGTTCGCGAACGGTTAAATTACCTGTCAGTCGATAAATGATCAAAATACGATAATAATTATCAACTCCTACATGCACGTCTCCATTGTCGGTTTTAGATGTGTGGTACAATAAACATAGTGAATACATCTCCGGAAAATGTAGCTGGTAATGAATTTTATAATGCAGATAATTTATTCGTCATAGACCGTTCTTTGGCGATGTTATTATTATTTCTTTAATCGCCATAATTAAATAGTAGAATATATGACTATTGATTGAAAATGATAAATCACGTGAAAAGTTTAAAAAAAAATTCAAGAATTTCTTGAATTCTGTACCTCGACTTCAACTCGTGACATGACCTAGGAAAGTTGAAGAAAAAATCTGATATTCACGCCACGCAATCTTTAAAATATTGTCTTCAATTTGAGCCAATAAAACTTAAAAGATCTTGAAGAGTTCCCGAAAAACGACTAAAAATATCCAAGCGTGTCTGCGTTGAGTTGCAGTCGGCGATCACCGCTGTCAGCCACGAGGGCGGTGATTTGCCGAGAATTTCTCGGATTTTGTATCTTAACCTCAAGTCGTGCTATGCCTTAGGAAATTTCTATAAAATATCTGAAATTCACACCGCGCAATCTCTAAAATGTTATCTTAAATTTAGACCAATAAAATGTATAAAATCCTTATGAGTTCCCGAGAAATTACTAAAAATGTCAAAGCGTATCTGCATCGAGTTTCAGTTAGCGATCATCGCTCTTTGTTGAACTCGACGCAGAACCGCTGAGACATTTTTAGTCATTTCTCGGGAAACCATAAAGATTTATTCAGTTTTATTAGCTTAAATCAACGATAAGATTTCAATGATTGCATCGTGTAAATTTCAAATGTTCCTAGGTCATGCAACGTGTTGAAGTTCAGGTACAAAGTTCCATATTTTTTTCAAATTTCTTACTCTTCTTTTGATCGAGGTATCATTGTTCAAAGTAGTAGTGTTTTTTAATAGTACTTGCGCTACTCGTACCGACAATTTTCGACGGTCTTCTATGACCAAATGATGAACAAACGTTTCCATTAAAAAAATTTGGCCCGCTGCGCAGGCACATTCTCATCGTGCGGCTCGCTTGGCTCGCAACATTGAGCGCGCCCAAGGCGCGCATCTGTTAGGATCTCGCGCTTTGCGCTGGATAATGTATATACCTTGCTCAACGCACTCGGTCTTTATACTTCCCCCGCATTTATATACAGACCTTTCAAAATTAAGGATCGCAGCATCAAAAACTGTAATTTCTGCATTGTGAATTCTCTTTTGTTAAAGCTCCTTCGGCTTTAACGGACAGATTTTCATCCCGTATCTCGTGCTTCGCATTCGATTCTAACCACAATGAGGATTTTTCTACATTATATTTAACTCTATTATATCAAATGTACACTCATCTCCCTATCCTGTGTCGGCCTCGGGTCTTGTTGGCACAGAATCGGGCGCGTTTTTTAATTTCAACACTCAGGACCGCATATATAGTCCCTGAACTTGTCACTGTATGGCGCAGTAGCGCCTAGAGAGGCGAAATGTAAACAACTTCTGATATAGCACTGACTATCCGAGCGTCAAGGCCGTCAATGGACGCTCAGGTGTGAGACAGAAGCTGTCAAACGTGAAGCCGGCGGAAGATCGGGCGGCATAGAATCGGAAGATGAGTGTATTTTATATTTATTTATGTACTTCTGTCCGGGACTGCTTATTTAGATATTTCGAAATAAAGTAAAAATTGCATTTTTCATGATTACTTTAATATTGGTTCCTTATTTTGCATTAATCTTCATTCTCAGCTAACCTGAAAAAGTTATCATTGCAATAAATATATATTATTACAATTCATAATATGCATTGATATTTAAATAGACATATTTTCATTGTCTTGTTTTTATAACAAAAAAAAGTGCTCATCATATCACACAAAAAAACAGTTATTTTATTAAACATTTTATTTCATCTTGTTTCGCTTTTCAATCAATTTTCTTTGTTTATTTTCAATGTTATTTTTCACAGTTCATACAAAAAAAAAGCGCGCTTTAGCGCAAAATGGTTTTGACCAAATTTTTAGATATGATTTAGGCAACAAATTTCGTTACATGAAATTTTATTGTATCTTTTGTCGTTTTTCCAAAATGTAAATTTTTTATGTATTTTTATGACCAAAATTTATATTAATTTTTTTTGTTAAACAGCTGTAGTCTTTCTCCGGAAATTGTATCGTTTTAAAAAAATTTTATTCTTAAATCATAATGTTATTTTTTACTATTAAAGCAAAAGCAACGCGTCCTATGAAAAAATGATCAATAACTATTTTGCAGATCTCTTTGAGAGGAATTACATTTGTTAGTTAATTTTTTCCATATCTTGCGTCGTTTTTCCAAAAATTTAATTTTTGTAATTTTGAGTGTTATTTAAGAAGGGAATAATAACAAATTTGTAGATTTTTTTGGGTTGCATAATTTTTATCTTTTTTCGTTAACCAAAATTTACATGGTCAAAAAAATACCTGGTCGATTAATAATTAAAATTAATTGATTATCTTGCATAGTTTGACCGCGAAATGGAATTTTTGATTTTTCACGATTTTTTTTTGTTAAAACCAGAACCGTTGGTCAAAAATCGTGGTTAACAAACTTGATATTTCTTTTTGGCCCCTAAAACCGTGTGCTAAATCACAACCTACTCTGATTATCCTTTCAAAAGTTATCCACTATATACACGACGACGACAACAACGACGACAGGTAGACACAATCGTAAAAATTTTTTTTCAGATTTACGGGTGTCTCGAAACGTGGAGATTTAAAGAAATTCGCAATAGTAAGTTTTCACAATAAAGCTAATACCATACATTTTCATTATAATGAGAATGTAAACAGTCGCATATTTTATGGTCAGTGGCCGATTTACCTAACAGAAAACGTAGGCAGCTAGGGCAGCAAAATGTCGAACGCTTTGATTGCGAATGAAAATGTTTAATAATAATTTGTTATAAATAATTTAATTTGATAACAACGGACAGGTATATTAATCTTATCCTCTTTTCAATATTGTCTGCTGCTGATGAACACTTATTGAATCGGTCGAAAAAACTATGGAGCGGTGTGGAGGGCGGCAATTTCGCACTTGCCTAGGCCGGAAAATTGTCTTGTCCGCCACTGTTTATGGTTGTTGTGCTAAATGGGCGGACATGTAATGTCTAGTGCTCTTGATTATGAAATTTTACGCGTATTTAACACATAATTTTTTTAATTTAGTGGTGAAAATAGTAAAGTATCGTACTTATTTAACTAACGTTAAAAGTGACTAACTTTGCCGCATTAAAAAATTCATCACTGGAAAAATTTAGCGTATTAAAAATTAGTCTCGTGCAAAATTGGCTGGTGATCAATAATTTACTTTTAAGAACTCAAGGTCTTTGATTGATTTCAAAAATCTAAATTGGTAGAATCATTTAATCCCCTGATTAATTTTCGAAATTAGGAATATCAATATTTTCACAAATACTTCTTTTCTTTGATAGTTAAAAAAAAGAAATAGAATACTTTAAATACATAAGACTAACTTGAAATGGGTTAGTCAAATTTTATAAATGAACATCTTCATTTTTATTTATACATTCACATTTATATTTCAAACTCATCCGCAAATTTGTCACCGCCTACAGGCGAATTATAATCATCATTTAATGCACCAGGTCCTTCATCTTCATCGTCGAAAATAAGATTGTCATCGAAACCTTCATCATTTAATGCACCAGCCCCATCAGCTTCATCATTTAAAGCACCAAAGCTATCAGCTTCATCATTTAAAGCACCAGGTCCATCATTTTCATCATTTAAAATTCCAGCTCCATCAATTTCATCATTTAAAGCACCAGGTCCATCATCATTGTCACTTAAAACACCCAGACCATCATTTTCGTCATTTAGAACATCAGCTTCATAAACTTCATCATTTAAGTTCATATTAACATTTTCATTCATATTTTCATTAACATTTGTGTTGTCAGCTTGCGAAACTTTAACAGGTTTTGATTTTTTAATTTTTCTATTTCTATTATTTTTCTCCCGACGATGAGGTTTTTTTTTAATGGACGGTGCTTCTGACTTGTGAGAATTATTATCTTCTTTGTTGGAACTATAATCTTCTTTGTTGGAATTATAATTGATGTTCATATTACTATTTGAATTCAAAGCACCATTGTTATTGGGACGTCGCTTTTTTGGGCCAAGGCTTCGACGAGTGTTTTTTAGTACGTTATTGGATTCAATTGTTTCAGTGCATTGATCAACTGATTTTCCTAGTACCAATGATTGCATAATACATTTTCTTTTGGGATTCTGAAATGTGATAATTTTAAAATAATTCAAGCTTGTCATGTTGGATACTACGTAGAGATATCAAAATTATACAGTTGTTTGATTACGATTCTTTTCTCTTAAATTTCCCATTCTAGGTTTCAAATTCCACAATTTTTCATGCAGCCACTCACAGCTATTTATTTTGCTCTGACAAAAATTGAAAAAAAGTGAGTGTGAAATGTAAAATCTAAAATGTGGAATGTGAGAGAAAATAATCGCCATCGACCCCCAGGACTGTAACTAATGAAACGCTAAAGACATATTTCGAAATTGTTAAATTGTGTAAAGGTTAGACTTTAAGTGTTCAGTTTAATACGTTTTCAATTATACCTAATCCAGTTTAAATACTTGTGTTGAAATTTCTTTTTTCTGACCTCTAATTAAAAACGGGTTAATTTTGAATGTATGGAAATCAAGAATAGAAGAGCTCATACACTGGAGACCCGCCTTACCGGACATTTCGGGGGTATCTTCAATGGCCTTCCCGGTAAATCGTGACTCTCCAAACCGTTCTTCTTTTTCTTCTTGCTTGTGGCTTCTTATAGTGCCGAACTGTAAGCATCGCAACTCCGCTGACCTTGCAAGCGCCTCTCTCGGCCCCTTGGACTACCTTATCCGGTAAAGCGGGACTCCAGTGTAATTGGGAATTTATAAATGTAGAATTTTAATGGATTCTAATTTGAAATTCAATAACATTTAAAACTTCAGATCAAAAGCTTTCAAGCTTATCAATTTAAGATCAAAGTCTTTGAATCAACAACTCAAAGTCCGTCTGGCCCATTTGAGTTTGTATTTTCTTTGAATAACGTGATTTCATTAATTTCGTATTTATAATGTAATAGAGAACAGAGCTTTAGTGCCCTGTCTAATAACAAATAAGAATTTGACACTATTCTTAACTACATTATAAATGAAATATTGAAATTACATCATTTGATCAAAATTTCAGCGACATTCGACTTTAGTTTAAAAATAAGAAAACGGACAAAAATACATCGGAAATGAGACAATTTATGAGAAATGCGTCAGATCAAGGAATTCACTTTTAAAATATTTCAATCAAACCTAGTAATGAATTAAACTTTTGTATTTGAAGTAATGTAGTGTTAATTTTGATTTTAAATTGTTGATTTTCAGCACTTATATTTAAAATCATTTAATTTATGTAGAATTTTAAAATTCAAAACTATTCATTTTTGCCTAGTTTAAAAATATAGTTTAATTTTATCTAATAAATTTTAAATTGATTAGTTTTTAACTTTGAAACAAACAACCAAAAATTACTGGTGGGGCCCACGTCAAAACGTTTATTAGTTTTTCGGATATTTTACCATTGATGCCCTTTTTTCTTCCAAAGTTGCATGTTGGTCCTCCTGATCTAACATTTGGAAAGCTAATATATCGCTAATTCGACGAACATTACCCATTATCCTACGAAGTAAATGGATAGATGGATTATCGTATGGATCTGTAGCCCCACTAGACCTTGCGGGTGGAACGATGCTTCGGGCAGTACATAATTGCACCAGCACCTGCAAATTGAGAAAAACTAGATGAACAAAGATAAGTTTAATTTTAATTTTATTCTGCATTTTTTTCTAATTCATCATTTTGCCTAAATTATTTTTCTACACTATTTTTTCTTCTTCGATTTGCACACCCTTTCAATATTTCCCTATTCCTAAATGTTTTCATTTTCACTAAATAGCATCACAGAAATATGTGGACCTTCATCTGATTTTGGAATATAATATTAATATAATGCGTACCAATATAAAAGAGTTGACTATGCTATATATTTAGATATTTTCAAATCCAAACAAGTAACATTTTCCAAGAAGTAGACTTTTTCAATAAAATAATTGAAAATCTTATTACCGATAAACCGACTAGAGCAGAAAATATCCAGGGCCCAGCCATGATTCTTCTTGATCGGAATACACTTTTCGTTTACCTTTCACGAAGGAACCAAGTTATTAATATAGCGTTTCAAGTCTACACGCTAAGATTAAATCGGTATACGAGTTTCTGCAATTCCAATTAAGTTTTGGTAAGAAGTGGCTGAGTATTAACATGATAAAAGAGATTTAATTTTAATTTCTATTACGGAGTGCCCAAACGACTTGCAGTATAGAAGCTAGAATCATAAAAAAGTTATATGAAATATTCTAATCAAATGTGTAAACACGGAGAATACGTACGTTTTTATCAGCTGTATTTATTATTCCTTATCAGTTTTTATTCTACCTGGTTCTTATTGTGATTGAATCTTGACCTGTCCTATCTTCTCGTCCTTAATTATTTTCTGTTTTTACCATTTATTTTATCAGTACTTTCAGATTCTGATTGTTTAGTCTGTGATTTGATTTTTAAATAATTATTATTGGCTCACATTTGCTTCGATTTTTAATCAAGGGTGTAATACTCAGCATCGACGTGAAAACTCCCGCTCGATAGTAGTTAGACGAAGTGATAATCGCGCATGGTCACCCATCCAAGCGCTAACCGCGCTAGTCCGTACTTCACGTTCTAGACTCTAAGATTCGAGAATTACTATGTAGCTACTGCCATCGGTTGATTTCTTGTCTTACTTCATATATAATTTCGAATTGGCTTTTAATTTTAAATATTCAATTCTACAAATAATCTGTTCATATTTCAATATTTTCTTTTTTTGAAAGACTTTTTTCTGTTTCCTACTATCATTTTTAATTATAGTTACATCATTTGTTTAATGTAAATTAACTTTTATTCCTCTTTTTTTAAATCAGTTTTAAGGATCTTGAAAAATGGTCATGATACTACATATCTTTGAATGCACAATCGATTTAATTATTATTTTATTTCTATTGCTATTACTATTTTTATACTTCCTATCCTAAAAGCGTTCTTTATTTTACGAACAGCCCTATCAAGAAAACTTTGTAATGGTAATGAATTTGGAAAAATGATAAATTCGTTTTATTAAACATTGGTCAATTAAAGAATTCTGAAAGATTTCTAAAAATATTCATTGCATTTTTTTGCACTTTATATTACTTATAAATGGGTAATGGTTGGCAAGGATATATAATAATCGTTGACTTGAGACGAACCAATTGATCTGAACATTAATACATTTTATTGAAGAGCAAGCAAGTTGTGGTGATTTATAATTTTAAAAAAATCATTTTTTTACATTAAAACGTTTTTTATTAACATAATTAAATTTGATGCAAGAATAGAAAAAATTCCTTTACTCGAGACAAATCGATTAATATAAATACTAGGCCGTGGCTACGTGTGCCGAAATTTCGGTAGAAATACCTGGATTTTTTCGGTACAAATAAGGGCAGCTAGAAAAGGGGCTATTTATGCTAAGATTTCAGAACGTATAGCTGGATTTTTTCGGTACGCGTATACACTTCCTAAATACTAATACATTCGTTTGCAGTGTAAGGAAGTTATTCTCATTTATAATATTTAAAAAAATCGGTCTTTTATAGTAAAACTAGTTTCATTCACACAATTCGTAGTAGATATTAAAATAGAACAGACATTTTGATTTAAGACAAATCGATTGACCTAAATATTAAAACTTTTTATTGAAGGGTAAGAAAGTTATGGTCATTTATAATACTTGAAAAATCTTCTTTTTCTTTTAACAGAAAAAATATTTTCATTAACATAATTTTAAATTCATGCAAAAATAGAAAATAAAACACCTTGGTTCGAGACAAATGGATGGACATAAATACTAATGCATTTGATTGAAGAGTAAGGAATTTAGGGTCCATTATTATAATTGAAAACTCGGTTTTTTATAGTAAAACTTTTTTCATTTACGTAATTCAAAGCTGATGCAAAAATAGAAAAGATTCCTGGATTCAAGACAAATCAATTGACCTAAATATTGTTATATTGTGTTCGAGAGTAAGGAAGTTATGGTAATTATTAATATTTAAGAAATTGGTTTTATACGATTTGAAGTTGATGCAAGAATAGAAAAAACACCCTGGATTCGTAATGAATCTATTGACGTAAATATTAATACATTTTTTTGGAGAGTAAGGAATTTATGGTAATTAATATTATTTAAAAAAATCGGCGTTTCACTGTAAAAAGTTTTCTATTAATATAATTTAAAGTTGATGCATGAATAGAAAAAACACTTTGATTGGAGGCGAATTGATCGCATTCTTATATTTGTATTCCTCTATGAGTTAGTAAGTATTGTTATTAGTTAATCATAATGAGGGAGCACAGTTCTCACCAAATAAGCAACATACAATGTATAAATACAAACACAGTGTAAACGCCCGAGATCCAATTAACAGTATAGGTATATTCAGCTAAATCTAAATTTCTCTGAAATAAAAATTGGTAAAAATTTCTAAACCATGTTGTTTATGTATAAATCAAGTCACTAAAAATCAAAACAAAATCAGTTTATTATTGTTTCAAATTCTTTTTACAATGCAAATACAATTTTATTAATAATCAATTAAATCCTGAATCGGATCACATCATTGAACGAATTACTTTCAAAATTTCACTTCTTTGAACCTTAACCTGAAAAGTAGCATAAGGATTATCAGCTGCCGATTCTTTTCGAGAATTTCCATCATTTTCTAGCATTTGTCTAGCTGAAACTTTTTTAATGCTACTTTTTCCTTTGTGCACAACATTTTTAATTGCAGACATCATATCTGCGACAATATCTCTCGTCAAAATTTCTCTATCGACAGGTGGACGTTCAGGATCATCCATTATTAAACACTTTCGAGTAATTTTTTCCAGTTTCTCCCCAATTTCAGTAATTGGAACGGTTGTGAGTCCTCTTCTTGTTGGTGAAACTAGAGGCATAATCGCTTGCTTCAATTGTTGTTGAGTAACCCGCGATAATTTATTTGGATCTTGCATTAAATTTTCTTGAATTATTTTCCATAAACGTTGGGCTACCTCTTCGGAATTTACGTTTAAAACGACGTTCACATTTTTATTCACATTGATGTTCTGAAAAAGGACCAAATTGGAAAATTGGGGGAGTTGGAAAAGCGGATGCACTCTCGAACTTTCGGGACGACTAGCCAAACTTATGAAAAATATTTGGCTACTTATCCCGAATTTCGGAACGAGACACATCGAAAAATTAAATGATAAATTTGTTGAGGACAAAAAAATTAATTTGAACAGCTCTAATAAATATTCTGTAAGAAACAAAAAAAATGTATGAAATTGGCAGCCTATTTATAATACAAGGAAAACCATTTTTCTACTTTTCTGTATTTAAACTAATGAAACAAATTAATTAAGAAATACAAAAAACCCATTTAGATACATAATATTAAAAAAAAATATATTTTTTACCTTTGCTGATTCTTTTGAAGAAGCTTCTTCGGCCGAAGAACTGGAAGGCTGATTATTTCTTAATCCTCTATAATATGGCAGGAATTGGCCATAATTTTCCTGAGAATTTAGCCACTGCAAAATAAATTACTTATTTTTTATATTATATCTACTTATTAGTGATTTCCTTTCGTTCATACTTTCATTGCTTGCTTTTTTCATTTTATTTATTTGTTTTCGATTCTCAACATTATTTTAAATAAATATATTATCGTTTTATATGAATTGATCGACAAGTGCTTTGCAAGTTCAGTAGCTAACAATTCAGTGATAGCTTTAAGTTTCAAACGATATACAAATATTATTCTTTTTTAAGAGTCAAGTTTGAAGATCACGTGCTCCACTGAATCAAATTATTTGACTTCATTTAAATGAATATCGCTAATCTCAATTTTAAAATAATTTCTTACGTGTAGGCATCCTAGGATCAGCGTGATGCGAAAAATAAACACAGCCATTATGACAGGTGTAACTCAATGAATCGAAACCTTTATTTAAAATATCAATATGTTTTACGTGCTCTTATATACGATAATTCACCGTGCATCGAATAAAATCTTTATCATTTTCGCATCAAGTTTAGTTTTCCAATCGTCAGCAAGCACCATTTTCAACCAACGATATCAGGTTAAGAATTAATATTAGTATATTGGTCCATTTAAAAATATTCTATTAAAGAAGTCAGTAATAAATGCAGTTTTAGTCTTTATACTTTGAGATAAAGTGATTAGATTGAAAAATTTAGAGAATATTAAATTAAAAAGCGTAACTGTGATGCTAAATGATACTTTAATTGAGTTTCAAAAAAGATGATATAAGTAACATAATTTCCAGCTAAAACTACTTATGTCACAAATTAGATAAAATCGAGTATCAATGAAATATTTGCTTCCGAACATCGTTTTATTTGTTACTTATTCAGATGAGTATTAGCGCACTTCGCGGGGCAGTGAGAGGTAATATCTCGGATTTAGTTTTACTTTTGGCTATGCATGGTGTTTGGAGTACTGAATGATTATGCCAAGTTGTAGTTTGAAGTTGTTTGAACTTTTAATCTCGATCACGCTCGGCCGTAAAAAGACTTCGCTGATTCGGTACACACGATACTTTATGTAATAACAGTACGGTTTTCGAGTTTTCTCATAAAATTACGTCTCACGTTTGAGGTTAGTTTAAAGGGACAAGTACCGCGCAGAACAATCCGCGTGGAGTGCAGTGAAAAATGCGCATCAGTACACGCCGTCAAAGTGCACTTTACCTGTCTGCTCCTTGACTAGATATGCAACTTTTCTATGACATGCATTATCATAAATCAATATTTTATAAGTTATGAAACAGAATCGATTTTTGTATATATAAATAATTATTTCAATATTCAAGAGCCCGAGGACGTCATTCCTTATCCGATCGAGCAGAAACTTTACATTAATCATGGGTTTTTATTAAATAGAACCAATCTGAGGGGTGCCAGAAAAATAATTCGAACTTGGAAATGAGGACCACCCTAGTACCACCCCATGCGACGCGTATTGAAAACTTCAAAGGCGGTTTTCTCAAAAACAAAAAATAATGGCATAGCCAAACTTTCTGATACACTTTAAGACATATACCAAAGCGTTTTTGTAATTTGTTTGGAAAAATATTTCGCAAAAGAACAGGAATAAAAATGACAAATAAATTTTGTTTTCAATCATTTCTCTGAATTCAAGTAAATTCACTTTGAATCAAGATTTTTCCCTCAGTGTAGCAAATTTACTCGTGAATTTTTGGTAACTTTATTCAAATCTTTACATGTCAAGAGTTATAAATAATAAAAACAGTTAATGGAAATTTAATAGTTAATGTTTGTTATATTTTCTTTTCTACCATCATCCTCACAACCAAATTTCGCGTCGATTGCCCATCCTGCAGGGAAGAATTATTTATTATTTATGAGTAATATATTAAAAACTTGTGCAAATATTAAAAAATTCTAATTAATTAATCAAATATTACTCTTAAATGGAAAGAGCTTATCTTCTGCAGCCATTTTTCCAGATAAGGTCCGACAGGCCAAGCTCAGGAAATGTACGACGCGGAGTGTCGCGTCGTGTCGCGCCATCGAAACTTTGATAATTCATTACTCAAAAAAGTCAACAAAAATATTTACCAAACTTTAGGAATACCATGGATAGATTTCAAATTTCGTTATTATTATTTTCAACACCATTATCTTTCTACTGTAACAGTTTACTTTATGCAGTTACATTAAAAATTTTCTCTAGTTAACATTTTTAGAAACTCATGTTATATTCAAATATTTGAGATGAAATTTATTCAATTATGTGTTTAAATACTAAGTTATTTGACGAGCAGGAAAGTCATTGACATCATATAACAGGTAAATTTTATGACCAAATCAAACGAGATTCGTATGGCTAATCAGCACAAATAAAATAATCAGACGCTATAGTATAGATGTGATTTAATCATGATAATCAGAAAACAGTAAAATAAACTGAACAATGAAATACTATTTCATCAAGGACGCTAAATACGCTCGAGGTTACAATATGATGGTGAGAAGACAACGGCATACATAAACCCAGGAGTTATCCATCCAAAATCTAGATTAAAATCAAAATTCACTTTAACATATATGCAATACCGTCCAATTTTATAATGTCCAAAATGTCTTTTTAAAATTGTTCGTTCCTCATTCAAACTATTCTATTTTTCATTCTTCCTATTCCTATAATCTTCTTGTAATTGATTTATACAGCCCTAAATATATGATTTTTCTACTAAGAAATAAGTAGTTTTCCACTAGCGAATGAGTAAAAATTTCGACTAATCGAATTAGTAATTTTCTACCAATCTTTAGTGATAAAAAAAGAACTATAAAGCACAAGACAAAAATGCTATATTATTATGTTTAATTACTGTGCTAAATGGTGATTGATGAGAATCCACAATCTGCTTCAAGGAGCTTTGCGATAAACCCCATCACATCTGAGGAGAAATGTCCATCAATCACTGCCGAAGAGGTGAAGAAAGCACTCAGGGGCACGAAGAACTTTTTCGCTACAGGACCAGATGGCATCAAGAAGTTCTGGTGGAAGAAGTTTACTTCTACAAACTTACATCTGGCCCGCATCTTCACCTCATATTTAAGGTCAGAGACATACATTCCGCGGTGGCTGGTGTTTGCACTATAGAGTACAAGTTCGATAAGTTGCCGTCCGATAAGTATAACCATCGACTATTTCGCATCACACTTGTGCCACTATCTCTTACACTACGGAATTGTCCTGGGTACCCCTGCGGCGACAAAAATCATGGTGTCGTATAGTATGACCTGAAGGTCCATGCTTCTAGTTCAAGGCAACTTCAGAGTGCTTTAAATATCGTCGAGGGGTACACAGGAGATATTGGTACGGAATTCAAATTGGACAAGTGTGGCAAGATTAGTCTGAAGCGAGGACGAATTACTGGCGTTTCGGGGACGCTGAGCTTGTGAATATGAGTATTATCAGGCATCTTGATACTGAAGAGAACTATACATACCTATCAACACCTGAGAGCCGCATTCACGACATAACATCAGTGAAGGAGTTTCTCCAAAGCAGATACAAGCATCTTATTCGCCAGATTTGGTCTTGTAATCTGTTGGCCTTGAAAAAAGTATCTACGACTAATACGCCTGCCGTCTCGATTCTACTCTACTTGTTTGGAGAAGTTTCATGGAAAAAGCACGAGATTGTGGCTCTCGATATTGCCACGCGTATGATTATGCATATTCAGAAGAGCTTGCATATCAATTTCTCCGTTCTGCGATTATACATCTCACGCAGTCAAGGCGGACACGGACTTCTGAATCTCCAATGTCTTCATAACCGAATTGTTCTGAGTTCGCCTTACATCGTTGCAAATGGCAGAGATCCTCTCCTAAAAATGGTCAGGAAACGCGAGATGATTGGCAAAGGAGCGTTTTTTTATAAAGCCGCAGAGCAGGCGGCCGAGACCCTTGGCCTGAATTTTAACATCAAAAGTGACGAAAGTTCATTATTCTATCTAGATGCCTTACTCCTAAAAGCCCAAGTAAAGAAAGCAGAGGTTGAAAAAATTTCGCCAACAGCTATTCGATATGAAAATGCACGAAAACTTGCACAGAAATGTAGAAGATCAGCCCTTGTCGGATCAGCAAACTTTTGCTTTCCTCGGATCATCAGGACTTGATTCAGTTACAGAGAGTTTCATTTTTGTGTGGACGGTGTAATTTCCACTTTAGTATACCGTGACCGCACTTCAAGTCAAGAAGTTCCCAGCAATAGGTGCAAAGCGTGTCATGCACAAACTGCGTATCTCTACAAACACTCCTAGGGCTGCATTGTGTCTGTGGAGATTTATAAGTCCGCGCCCGCCTTGAATGCGTGGGATGTAGTACTGTGACGGAAAGCATGTAAGTCTCAGGTATCTTGATTAACGTCGACAGATTAGAGGACCAAAATTTTTCGTAGGAGACGCTTGTATCCCCTTCAGAGAGCATCCTTTATAAATGTTACATCCTGAATGCGGCTCTCTGGCACGCCCGGGTATTGGTAGGTCTCTCCAGTGCCAAATTTTTGTATACGGCTTCTGTCACGAGATCAGGGTCCTCGGAAATGCTAGCAATTGTTCTCGTTTCAAATGAATCTTGGCGCATTCTTCGAACCCAAACTCCATTCGAATCTCCCTTATGTACTCCTCAACAATCCCTAGAGCTAGGTTCAGTTGCTTTCTCACCGAACCGAATACATATTGCTAATTTTTTATGGTTATTACTTTTCAAACACTACTTTCAATAAACGAAGAATACAACATGGGAAGTATTATTTTTCATTGTATGTTTACATAAGAAAAACATGATTCTTGGCCTTACCAGAAGAAAATGGGACTGCTCCGTTACGGCTTTACGCTTCCTGAATGATTTCATTGCTCCTTGAAGATTTGTCTATGGCTCATTCACACTTTTTTTAAGGGAAATGCTCTTACGAATAGTCAGCGTAAGTTGACAGTGATTGCAGAAATCAAATCGAATAGTCCAGTAATATAACTTCTTTTTTGGCATAAAATTTAAGAGATTTCGAAAAGTGATAATAGTAATGTTTAATGTTTAATTTTTAATGATAAAACTGGTTAATAGCTTACATTGCAGATAAAAAGATTGACTACAATATAACGATATACAATTAATAATAATAAATTACTTAGTGACTTGAATCTTCAAAATAATTCCAAAAAACACTTATAAGCAAATACATTTAATTATTGTGAGCCAATACATTTATCTTTATATTTTATGTTAGCAGAAAAAAAGTTACTAGAACATTAATAAAAATAATTTCTTTAAATTAATATTTAAATAAATAAATAACCTAGAAGTGAAACATAACTGAAGCTGAATTAATAATTAGTTAAATACCAAC
>CAKNWT010236540.1:0-14165 GCA_932066315.1 Andricus coriarius
CATTTTCCCGCAAACGGCAAGGAGCTAGGTTCCTATTCTAACTAAACCGAAAGGTTATTTTTCATTTCTCGTTTATTCTTTTACAATCTAATTAAGTTACTTACAACTTAATTAATTTATAAAAGTCCCGAGAAACGAAAATTCGCCGTCCGTGTTTATCAATTAATCTAAATCTGGTAAACCCGTCCGGGTTTATATGTTTAAAAATTATGGAAAGACAAACTTATTTTCCCTCTTGATTTACTGTCGATCTAATGCCGTTCTCACGCTTGGTCTTGGTTAATTTATATTTCAAAGTTACTTTTATTTTACTTTCCAATTTTATTTTAATTTACTTTTATTTTTTATACATAAAAATATCTTTAATTAAACTATCACTAACACCAACGGCGCCGCCGATTGAGTTCCCTGGCTGGAGAGAGTCGGAAGATATTGTAGAGAAGAGAAAAGAGAGAAAATGGGACAGAGATATGCGCGCATGGGGCGAAAGAAGAAAGAGACTCTGAATTTTGAGGACCCGTGCGAGAAGAGAAGGCAATGATGACAGGCATGAGTCATCGGAGGGTCTTAGCAACCTCGTTGAGGTAAACACTTGAAGACAGCATTTCATCACGTAGGCCACCTCTCAATTTTTCGAATGGCAAATTGAGAGATTGCACGTTCGACAAATTGATGCGTTACAGTTGTTCACTATATCGGCCCAAAAAGGCCGTAACAATTTATTTAACTCTTAACATTCAAATACATTAGACTTTGTAGCACGTTATATCATTTTGTAACCTCTTTTCGCACTAACAAGTTATAATTTTTTATCTAAAATTGCGAACAACAATTGAGTTCATCAATAATTTTTACAACATGTAAACTATACTTGATAGTATACTTTTAGAAATGCCTGTTTTCTGGGAATCTATTAGGTACACTTATTGACAGGAATACATATCCGACACGTGATATTATATTTTTATTTTTCTGCAAAATTGTCCTTTAAGGTACTTCCTCATGCTCGATTTTAGCCCTTGTATTACAAATGACATGTTTCCTCCTACAAGGATGAATTGTTTCATGAAATATTTGAACCAAATAATCTCCATGGCATAATACACAACCCAGTAGTACCCTTATTTCGAAAACTAGTATTTTTTTTAATTAAACGCAAATGTATTTTGCTTTATGTGCCTGGAAACGAGCAATCTGCCACCAGGAAAGTATCCATGATCAACCGAAAACAGGCTTCTTGAAAACGCGAGTGCCAGTTTTCGGTTCATCGTGGGTATTCTCCCGCTGGCGGGTTGCTCGTTACCAGGAGCATAAATCCAGCATATTTTCCGTTAATTAAAAAAAACACAACAGCAAGACCATTTTTTGAAAAAAGGCATTAATAGGTGTTGTGTTTGTTCCTTTAGAATAACTGGTTAAAATATGACATCAAACAATTCATCCTTGTAGGAGAAAACATGTCATTTCTAATACATGAGATAAAAATCGAGCCTGAGGAAGCACCTTAAGCTCTTAAAACGAGTCGGGTTTTTGCCAAATATATAAGGCGTCTACAAGAATGCATGGTTTCATGTCATATTTCAACCACATAACCTGTACAGAGAGCTTTTTTTCGAAAATGTTCCTGTTGATTTTTGTTTGTAATTGAAAATTTAGTGTTTTTTTGCGCCTGTAAAATGCAACTTCCTGGCTATTGTGTATGCTGGGCTCCGGCTCTTGCAGTCAGCCACGTTGCATTGGGCTATTACCAATTGCAACGAATTATGTGGTTACGTCGCCAGTATCGCGCAGTTCCACCCACAATAGGCCTCTCTCGGATGGAGGCCATGGTTCAGTTGGGAGTGGCTATAGGACCGATCCGAGGCAATGACCAGGCAATGGCCCCGGACAAACGCGAGAACATCGATTTAAGTGGTCGGACCAACGCCTCGGACCTCTTTATCAGCAAGGAGAAGAGCAACATCCTCCAGCGAAAATACCACACGTTCCAGCAAGACCACCTTTGCAGATAGCCCAAAAAGTCTTTCTCAGGATAGACAAATTAGCCGAAGCTAATACTGCTCTCCCCGATTTGCTCCCCGAAGATGTTAATCTCTGGAATCTGAACTGTGTAGTTTACTAGAAGGCGGTCTCCCTGCTGAGCGACAATAGAAGTAAATATGCTTCATTACGCCTGAGTAAGACTCACGAGCGTATTGCACAGCTTCAGTTTAAAATTGAAATGGCGAAATCGCATGCATCTGATACTCAGTGCGTGATTAGGTACATAACATCAAATAAAAAATTCGCTCCAAAAGTTAGGGCACTTGCTCGAAACTTAAGGAAAGCAAATCACACGCTGAACAAGTGTAAACTGTTGAGCATCAAGCAGCACTGGACGCAAACAATAAGATCTCGTTCAACAGCGAAACAGCGCATTAAACGGCGAGTAAAGTGGATTCAGGAAAATTCCACATTTTGTACTCATCCTTCCCGTCTGTTCAATTAAACGTCACGTGCCGTCCAAAATCCGCCTAGTCGAGAAGAGATTAAAGTCCTCTGGGAGGAAGTATGTGGAGATACTTATCACCTAAACGAAGACGCTTCAGATATATCACTCTTTCGTAAGTTTTTCCAAAGGCGAAGGTTGCAAGGTCCAGAGAAAGAGTGTCCACCAATTACTGCTGCAGAAGTTAAGTTATTGCTATAACTAAGAACTTTTCAGCGCCAGGGCCAGATAAAATCAATAACTTTTTGTGGAAGAAGTTCACTTCTACGCACCAAGATCTAGCTCGTATATTTACTACTTTCTTAAACGGAGAACCACCCATTCCGATTGGCTAGTGGAAGGACGCACGGTATTGATCCCTAAGATGCCCATACCTTGTTTAAACACCAGCTACAAGTTATTCACGGGCATCCTCAGAGAGAGGATATTAACATCTATCGAGCCGGTATGGATTGCAATAGTTAAAGAACGTGGATGTAAGAGAGGGCTGGCAGGTTGCAGGGAGAACCTGTTAATAGACAGCTGTACTACCCAGGACTCGATCAGGTATCGACGCAATTTTTCTATGGCTTGGATTGACTACCGTAAGGCATTTGATAACACGAACCATGAGCTACTTATTAAGCTCCTTGAGTGCCTGGAGGCGCATCGAAAAAGAGTGAGATGCATAAAAGAGCTTATGCTCTTGTGGCGGACAAGATTTGTCATGATATCTAACAAAAGACAAGTGACTACTATCTATATCACATATAAGAGGGGGTTTTTCCAAGGAGACTCTCTAAGTCCGATACTTTTCTGCATCTCCCTCTTGCCTCTATCTATTGTGCTCCAAAACAAAAGCTCTGGATACCCATTCGGCCCGCCGAACAGAACAGAATATAAGGTCAACCAACTTTTATACATGGATGACCTTAAACTGTTTGCTTCCTCGAAAGAGGATCTTAACATCCTTGTGGAGGCAGTTTATAGGTACTCTAAAGCGATTGGCATGAGCTTCCTGCTGGACAAGTGTGCCTGCGTCCACCTACACTAAGGAAGACTAGAAACTACATCATCGCGTGACGATCAGGATGTTGAACTCATAGGCGTGAATTCCATTCAACACCTTGGTAATGGAGAAACATATACATACCTTGGAATACCGCAAGCGGAAACCCAAAATGTGCGTGTGTTGAAAACGGCCATTGAAAAAAGGTATCCCCAAATTCTAAGAAAAATTTGATCTTCCGAATTATCTGGAAAGAATAAGATCCAGACGACCAATATGCTGGACGTTCCTATACTGCTCTACACGTTTGGTGCCATAAAATGGAACGTGGATGAGTTGAAGCAACTTGACCAATGCACACGCAAGATGATGACAATCTATCGAAGTTATCATCCTAGATCTTCCGTACCTCGAATATACCACCCTCGAGATAAAGGTGGTAGAGGCTTGCTAAGCTTGGAGTGTCTTCATTGAAGAACGGTTCTGGCTACAGCCTGCTCAGTTCTAAATAGTGCAGATTCTCTTATGCGACTTGTACATCAACATGAAGTCGTCAATGCTCCGGCGTTTCTATACCGTGCCGCAGATAGGGCCGCAGAGGAGCTTGGCCTCCCATTTGATTCCAGCGACACTACACATGGCCTAGCATCACTAACACATTCGGTGCTAAAAAGTCGTGTACAGGATGCAGAACATACGCTTCTACTAAGAGAACATGCTGATAAGGCCCTTCATGGTAAATTATACGGCATCATACTGTAGAATTATCAGTTTCTCTAACCGGGGATCGATTTTGTGTTTATAAATATTCACAACTTAATTATAACAGCAGTTGGCAGGTTTTCGTTAAAGATCTTAAATTTACTAAAAATTATTCTTATTCTTAGTAATGGTAGTGCTGCATTTTAAACTTATCTCAGTGATATTTATTTGCATTGAGAGATTCGTTCAATTTGCGTTTACTTTTTCCTGCCCAGTAAATTGGAACTAACTATATAAGTTGATTCCAATACTGATAGGACGTTCAAACTAGCCCTAAACATTTTATAACCAAATTTGAGAATAAAACAAACTACAATTAAGTAAGATGAATTCTCGCAATAAAATTTCCACTAAAATTTAAAAAGTTATCTGACGATAAAAGTGACGAATTGTGTATTACCTCTGGGAAGAGATGATTGCATACTTATGCGATAAGTTTAAGGAATTTTAATAGATCTTTCTTATAAGATCTATTTGAGATTAATGCACATAATTATATCTTTATTTTTGTGCTCCATCGCAAAACGATGTCCTTATAATTATATAAGATGCAGGGTCGTTACGATTTGGCACAGTTTTAACTTTATTCAAATTTAGCAACTGAATTTTTTATTCTCCTTCATAAATTTTTTATTAAGAACCCCAAGCTTTGCTCGCACAAATTGGTCCTCCTAATTAAATATGGTGCAAAGTCGTTACGAGTAGGCACATATTCATCTTTATTTAAGTTTAGGAGTATCCCATAAACATTTAATTTTATGTTTAGCATGCAATCATGCACAACTAGGTCTCCATTGTTAAATAGAGTGCAGAGTCGTTACAAAAATCACTATCATCATTAGGATAGTATCCTTGAAGTTTGGTCAAAACCGATGAAAGAGAATCCTAAGTGCGTCCTTGGAATGATGCTATTTCATTCAAATTTCTGTCTTCAATGACAGGTAGATCAATGAGACCAAGAGAAGCTCCTTCCTCGTAGAGGGTCGAATAAGAAGTCCAGTGGTAACGAGACTGGGATCGATATATAAAGTGCATTGGTCCCACGCTATCCCCACTTATTAGCTGATGGCGCGTTCAATCGATCGTATTATCGAAAGATTTCGTCAATCATCCCTTCGTTCCATCTGCTTGTCCACTTATGAGTAAGAGAATCATCAATATAAATATTCACCCGTAACTTTATGACAGACATGCCCAACCCGGGGAATTTCCCTTCGGGACCACATGTTCCGCTTCCACCACTTATTCTCCTGGAGAGCGAGAGTGGTGGTAGGCGCGTGCGACAATATACTCTGTGACGTACGCCGCAGCGTAGATACAAAATATCTGTTGGGGTGGTTGGGGGCGACTGACTTTTTAACAGAAAATTTTAATAGTTACTAAAGTCTTAATTATTTTATTGCAGTATGTTTACATTTATTTTCAATGAATGTAATTGAAAAGAGAAGTTCACAACGTTTTTCTTTGTTGTACATTATTGAACATTTTATTATCACAGTTTTGGTGGGCTGATACTTTTGATTCTTGTGAAAGTCTTAAAAATATATCAACATTATGCAATGGTATAATATATATATATATATATATATATATATATAAAACGATACAGCTACACAATCGGACATATGCAGGTGCCAAAATTGGGCAATGATTTACAGTAGCCTTTTTGAGTTTTGCGCTTATTCCTAATATATAAGTTGGGTGGACTGATGATATACAATACATGCTGGGCTACTATTAGATCAAAGTTACGAACTTGTTCTTCCATATTTCATGAACATAATAACATAATAATACTCGCTGATATGGCAAAGTTAAGTTACATTGAAGCTTGCATAGAATGTTGCATAATACGTAGATTTCCGGCGTATAATCTCGCCCAATAATTCATTTTTTCATCGCATAATTTGAAGATTCGCAAAAGCAAAAATGAAAAATTATCTCTTCCGATGTTGATCTAAAAGATTATCAGACTGGGTCCAGATTTCATGATCACGATCATCATTTCGAGATACGGTAAATAGGAAATGGGAGAAATTGTTTAAAAATTACTTTTTCAATTCTTAGGGCCAATAAAGGCAAAAAAAACTTCTGAGCTGACGTATTGGCAAATATTAATCGGTACAGAAACCATTATGCTAACCGATTTTTTAACTATATTTCAAATCTTTAACTTCAATTTCTACGTTGTGCACAATGATAACAGATTGTTATACTGAAAAAAGCATCAGCCAACATTTATGTATATTTTACATACAATGTAAAAAACGGTGACATTAAAATATTCAATAATGTACAATAAAGAAACACTTTGTGAACTTCTCTTTTCAATTACATTCCTTGAAAATAAATGTAAACATACTGCAGTAAAATAATTAAGACTTTAGTTACTATTAAAATTTTATGCTGAAAAGTCAGTCACCCCCAAGCACCCCAACATATATTTTGTATTGACGGTGCAGCGTATGTCACCGAGTAGAGATTCTTCTACGCGCCTACCACCACCCCCGCTCTTCAGGAGAATAAGTGATGGAAGCGGAACATGTGGTACCAAAGGGTTTTTCCCCGAGTTGGGCATTTCTGCTTTATGATATTATTCTGATTATTTAAGATAGAACGGACCGTCTCAATACGTAGAGAAGAACTTTTGATGGGTCTGTCCAACATGTTTCTCAAGTCTGCTGGATTGAGATCGGTCACTGAGGGATTTCTTTTTCCCTGTCAAGACGGCGTTATAGACACCTTAGTTTACCGTCAGCGCATAATGAATGTACCTGTAGGCGATAACGACTGCCGAGCATGCAAGCAAGTGCCAGATCTGAAGACCAAGATCATGTACGTGATTGAATTCTCGGCACCAGCTGATGGTAATATCACAGCAAAGGAAGAAGAAAAACGGGCGAAATATCAAGCACTTCTTTTCGAGCTAAGCAGGCTGCACCAAGCCTACAAAGTTCATCTTGTAGTTCTTATAACTGGCTGCCTTGGAGGTATGAAAGCTTCATTTCTTAGCCAACTCAACCAGATTCCGGCTTGCCAGCGTCAGGCTCATTCCAACGCGAACCGGATGCAAAATGCTGTTCTTCTGGGATCACTTCATCTGATCCGTCAACACTGTTCCTCATAACTTTCTACAAAGATTGGTAGCTCTAAAAAAGTATCCAGAGTTGAAACCTTTATCTCCAACTGTCCCGTCTGCCACGTAAGGTCATCCGCGGCTAGAGGCCTGACTCCAAGGAACAGTGTTGCACGATGTTGCCTGGCGTAAATTTCCCGCTCTTGCTTACATTCTAGGACAGAAGGAGCAGGAGTGGATGCCGTACATGTTCCAGTTGCTTCGGGATTGGTTGCTTTAAGAAACCATGATCATAGCTTCCGGAGCCTACAACTTTTTATAATAATATAGTACAATAATACTAATAAATAAACGTAGTTTTTCAAGGTGCTCGCGTTGTTGTCGCGGTAGGGCTTGAGCTTTCCTCTCATTAATTTAACGGCTATGTTAGCTGTAGCATTGCTACTGACAGGGTTTCCCATGCCAGATAGAAAGAGAATGAAGAGGAAAGTGACTAAGAGGAACAGTAAAACTTATACATTTTAATGGAGAGTCTTTTGGAAATTTTGAAACGCTTGTCGCTTCCCGAGGATCGTCGGGCGCCCCTGGAGCCACCATTGGGAGCCACAGCATGCGGGACGGTGGTGATTGTGAGCTGCGAGATGGTCAGGCAGATCTCACTAATGAAACAGCTGGCCAGCAAGAACATCTGCGATATACGGTAAGAATTGAAACATCAACTATGCCTGCTGAAGATGCCTTGGCTAGCGTTAGCTATTTGCAGCCAACCACCTCAACAGAAATATTGTGGGAGAGCATCCAGTGGGATACCACCATAAATGCGGAATTGGGGCGTCTCTATTATTAAAGTGCGAAGTTTGAAACCCCCGCGAAAAAGGGTACAATTTTAGAACGAAATTTTCTGCAAAGTATCCTCAAATAGAGAGAGTCGCACTAAGAGATCTTATCGCTAAGGTACAGGACATCAGGACTAATCTACACATCTCAGAAGATCGAGTAATGGAGATTAAACAACAGGTAGATTTCGCGTGGAAAAACAACGGCAATGAACATCAGTTAGAACAAAGGTCCACAAGTATAGCTTGCTAAGGCATGGAGTAAAGACAATATGGAGGAATGTGAAACATGCATGTATTCATCCTATTATGATTTCAGGTACATGCAATGTGCACGCCAGATGCACGGAACATCTTGAACATTTAGAAGTCAGTAGCGTACTGTCAGCATAACTGCGGTAAAAAAACGAACTGCAAACTACACCATGCTCCTAATTTTGTACCTACAACATCATCACAAATTATTTCATACATCATATTAAATTAACTCATCCTCATCTCATCAGTCACGTGATTTGGTCCGTGGCTATGATGGAAGACCGGATTATTTTTAACACGAGAACCAGTTTGAAGATTTTGGCTACTTTTATTTTTTTTAATGTTCTTTTATAAGGCTGTTGGGCAGAAGGTGTAACCTCAAAATTCAATTGCCTAATTTTACTCCATAAATACTAGCAATGCATATTTTTTAAATACTAAGTGGTACTCTTTTGATTACTGAAAGTGTGTATGAGGAGGGAAAAAAATTGTACCTAAATAATTTTCCCCTAATCGACTGTCCCGAAGAATAAGTCACTAACAAAGTTTTCCGTATACAGAGTGTATTACCTATATTTTACTTCGGTAGAGTGTCGTATCTCTATGTACTTTTAAATGGAGATACGACACTCTAGCGAAGCATAATACTGTTGATACGCTCTGTTTTCGGAAAAATTGGTTAGTGACTTATTCTTCGGGACAGTCGTAATGTAAAATTTTGTAATTTTCAAGTTTGAGGTTACCATTTTGAAAATTAATTCAACACAAAAATTAGAATATTAAACATATTTTCACAGTTTTTCACAAATACTGCATCGCCAGTCTCAATTCCTGGAAAAGAGATATCGAAAACAGTTTTATAAAAATAGAAATGAAATGGAAATGCAAATATAAAAAAATACAAACGCAAATATTTTATATATTGCGTGAATACTATTTATGAAGTCCTACACCATTCTTTAGATATCCTGCCTACTTTAGAAGTATAATAAGATGAATAAAAACTAAGAAAATGTATATCAGCTGTAAGTAAACCGCTAATTCTAATCAATAATGAACGTATATGCGATGCCGAATCAGCGAAGTTTAGCTGCTTACAACTAAAATTTCTCGCTGATTAAGATTTTGAGAGAAAATGGATTTGTAGATACCAAACGGTACTCGTTTTTCGAATCAAAGTCTGAGTGGAGGGGGAAGAACTGCCATTTATTATAATTTTTGCGTTGAATCAATTTTTCGAATGGTATAACTTCAAATAACGTGAAAATTACAAAGATTGATATTACGCAAAACTCATTTAAGTAAACTGTTTTTTTCCTCCTTATCTCTGTACCGGAATTATAATCGCCTTTAGATTATATGATTATTTGTGGCATTTCTACGTGTGATGGCTTATAGACAAACTATTTAGAAAATTACATCTATAAATTGTTAGAAAAAACATGAGGAAAGACTGTAATCTTTGAAAACTCATAACTCGCGAATTAATAGGATTAGGTCATTGTTTTTTTTCAGTTTTACACGAAATCTGTTTGATTTCTAAATCAAGTCAAAAATGGTAGCCTAGGGTGATGCGCAATTTTTTATCTTGTTAATTCCGAAAAAATAAATTACCTACACTGTGAAAAATAAAAAAATCGTACCAGTTAGAATGGTAAAATTACCAACAAAAAATTTGTGCAATTTTACTACTCTGATTATGGGGTGAAAACCACTTGCATGTTAGAAGTTCCAACCAATCTTGTAACTTTACCACTTTTAGACTGAGGCTATAGCAAGACATTATAGAAGTACAGCTTCTGCTTTTGAATCTGTGACTTTCAGAGTAGGTAATAAATGGACCTATTTTCAGAGTGTTGAATTTCTTGATGCTGGTAAAAGTACAGAAACTGTTAAAAATTATTTTTTCGAACGTAATCTCACGTCTTAGAATTTGATAATTGATAACGCGGCGTAGTTGCACAGCTCTTAACGTAGTATAAGTACAGGTAATTGTAAAGTTTCAAAGTTGCGCAGAATAATGAAAAAAAATGGTAAAATTACAATTATTTGTCAAAGAGTGTTTCAGAATGGTAAGAATCATGTAAAAATTTATTTAAAAAATTGATAAAAAATATAGTTAAAAGATGTATTTAAAAAAATAAATTTATTTATTTATATTCGTACATATTTCAATTGATTTTTTTGATAATTACGTAGTATACCATCATTCACATTTCTCGTGTAGATTCTAAAGTTACCATGTTGAATAAAAACACGAATATTTTTGGTTAGAATGCCATCACCTACAATGTCATAATTTTCATAATGCATTGTAATTTTACAGAATTTGTCTGGAAACTTACGTAACCTAAAATTTGAATTCCATACTGAAAGTGGACATTCATTATTGTCAGTGAAAACGTTACTTTGGGAGTAGGTAATAATCGGACCTACTCTGAAAGTGGTAAAATTACCAGAAATTTTTTTTACAGTGTATGTAAAAACAGAACTTTAGGATCTAAAATATTGTTATGATTTTACGTCTGGAAAATACTATTGATATTTGTAAGGAAAAACTTGATTTCTTCTACTTCTTTCAGACTATATTATTATAATATAATTTTGTACAAATTACGTACCGAAATCGGACCGATTCACTGATTAGGTTCCCTTCATATTCGGTGAATTTGATAACGTTGTTAGTGTAATAAAGAGAAAATTTGTAATAAAAAACGAATTAGTTATTACCTTTTTTGTTATAACATTAAGATTATATTTCCAATTATTTGTAGAAAAAGCTGACTATCATTAGTTACAGGTTATTAGTAACACCTTTACGGTTATTAAGATCCAAAGAAGTTATCTGTTAAATTTTGCGCAAATGATACCGTCCGTTAAGTAACTACAATGATTTTTTTGCATTGATGCGCGATTGTATAACTTGCTTGATCTATTTGAGGAGTTGAAGGGATACTTTTTCTATAATTAAAATTAAAAAGATTATTTTTTAAATAATGTTGACTCTCGAAACTATTGAAAATATAAACACACTATTTTTGTACGGAATTATAAATTTTAGTTAGTCTGTTGACTTCACAACATCCTGATATATGACTGCTCGAATTTCCATATAGAAACTTCAATATTATAATCAAAGAGATTACTATTTGATGTACCCCCAATGTACTTCCTGAAATGAGTAATTTTTCATCCGAAGCGTCAAATCAACCGAAAATTGACTTCAGTAATAACTTTGATTTTCATCAAATAAACATTTATTTATTTTGCAGCTATAGATTTACACAGATAACAGTAGATCCTCAAGTGAAAACGCCCGGAGGCAAAACCTATGATGTTTTGTTTATTGGGACTGACAACGGAAAAGTTATTAAAGCCATAAACGCTGAGTCAGCTGATTCTCACCAAAGGGTTAGTCCAGTTGTTATCGAAGAAATCCAAGCTTTCCCAGCAACGGTTCCAGTACGTGGTATAAAAGTGGTACGGGCATCCCAAGCTGGTGATGGTTTGGAGGATGGTCGTCTTGTTGTCATATCTGATAGCCAAGTCCAAGCATTGAGATTGCATCGATGCTACAGTGACAGAATTCTTTCTTGTGGCGAATGCGTTGCACTGCAGGACCCATACTGTGCTTGGGACAAGTTAGAGGGAAAATGTCGTGCTCTTGTTGGACCGGCTGCTACAGATGCTTCGCGGTTCTTACAGAGTGTAGCCACCGGGATGCATACGTCTTGCCCGCCAAGTAAAATTCAGAGTAAGGATGCTAGCAGTGTTGGTGCCATTTCTGCTAATCAAAACAAATTTCCTCAAGATTCTATGCCATCTAATAAGGATAGCCAAGGGGGAGAGATTATAAATATCATGCAGGACGAGGAACAAAGTAATTCAGGTTAGTAAGAATAATTCAAATTTAGTATAGCTTAGCGGACACACGCCACGTGACGTAATTTGTCTTGATTTTTAACCCAGCCCTCTCCTTAGTCACGCTATTTTTCTATTACATTTTCATCCTGAATGAGAGTGTATTAATGTTATGTAAAAATTTTCTCCACTAGTTTTTATCATATCTCCACGTTTTGAAACTCCTTAAGTCAGAAAAAATTATTTTTACGAGGGCGTCTGTCTATCTGCCTGTTTCTTCTATCTTTTTTATAGAGGAGGTGGAAATGCATCTACTACCAGTTGGAGGTAGCCTTGACAGTGACAACAGCGTATCGCCTCAGTTTTGTTTCTCACCATGGAGGAAATCTAACCGATCCTTATTTGGGTCGCCTGCAGAAGATTTAGCGCTCCATATTGACGTATGCTCTCCTCATTCCCATGAAGGGTTTTTTATCATAGACACCTTCATGTTAGCTGGCTAGTCAACTCCAAAGTATCTCGCAGGCGCATTTTGCACTTCCTCCGTCTCGGTACTGAGTACTCGATCTCTATGTATAGAGAGTCCCTTTCGCCCGTTTGATGAGAACCCCTTCGAGGAGCGTGTGCCTCCTTCCACAACTTGCTCCTCGTACTTTTGGGCCCTATTCCATCGACCCAAGTCTTAGTTGCTGATCACCTACTTCATTCTGATTTTCTGTTTTGCAATCCGTACCTTCTTTCCAAGAGTGGTGCCAAGGTGGTATGCAGAACCGTTGCACCACATCCTCAAAATTTTTGCGTTCGATTTCATATGGATAAACGTCTCCTGTACAGCGTCAATTCCAGCCCTATGTGGGAGTAACATAATTTTCTTCGAATAGATGATGATGATGTTCCGGGTGCGAAATTGAGCAAGTGTGAAATAGAAAAACATAGTTTTGCTCAAATAAGACGGTGGTTAAGTTTCCAGAAACAACGTAACACTGGTAAAAAAGCTGAACTTGTGAACAGGTTTGTAGGTTATGAGTTTCTCATATTGTGAAATTTTAATTACATTATTGTGATTGCAGCAAATATTGAAGCTATAAGACAGGATTTAAGTATCACAATCATTTTAAAATAAAATTGGTAGTGTTTTGCGAAGAAAATGGTAAAAAATAGTTTTTGTATAGTGTGTTGTTTCAAGGCCAAAATTTTCGGATAGCATTTAATAAATAATATAATAAACAATATATTCACCACCTTTCTTACCATCGATTTTAAAAGTTTTGTCGATAATTTTGATAGGATTTGGAAATTCCTCCCTGGGTCCACTTTCCCCTACAAAATGTAAAGAACAAATGTAATGTCTGCGAGTAACTTAATCAACAGAGTTGAACTTGGCATATATGTACTAGTCTGTACGGTCTCATGCCTCGACCCAAGATTTACATTTTAAGCAATTATAACATTCTTCAAAATGTTTCTTGAAGTCTTGTTTCCTAATAAGACCAGTTCTGCATGGTAAACAAAGTTTCGGGAAACGTATGAAGTAGAAGAGGTTATGTTCCTTGTATGCTTTGGTACGACTATCACTTTTGCCCAAGCCGTACATACAACGCATACACGCTCCCTTACTTCCTTTTTCATTAACATTCATTTTCACTTTGAGATTCTTCTTCGGTTATTTATCACATTAATTTAATAATTAAATAAAACTATTTACACTGTGTTGAACAAGCAAAAATGATCGCAACAACTGCGTACAACATAAAGTACATTGCACATGTGCAGTAAACTTTCCGATAGGTAAAATGGTCTATTGCTGAAATCCTCCCTTCTTATTATTATGTCAAGTCTGTGACGTTCAAACACCTCTTCACAAAATCTTCGTTTAATATTTTTATTCTCTATATC
>CAKNWT010236547.1:0-10578 GCA_932066315.1 Andricus coriarius
CTATTTAGGAAGGGTATTACCTGCCATAACATGCCGTGACAAAAAACTCTAGTTTAACGACAAAATTGCGTGTCGCCTTTGATGGCTCATCGAAATCAAGGACAGGACTGTCACTGAACGACGTCCTCATTGTAGGTCCCAGTATGCAAGAAAACCTTTTGTCTTCAATCGTTTGTTTTCGCTCACACGTCTACGTTTTGGCAGCTGATATCTCGAAAATGTATTTACAAACAATAGTGCATCCCGAGGATCGAAAATTAAAAAAAAAAAAACCTGTGGCGCGAAGATCCTTCGCACCCGGTTAGAACTTTTGAGTTAAATACCGCGACATCAGGTAATTCTTTTTCTCCTTTTTTAGCAATTCGGTCTTCACATCGATAAGAAAGCGACGAGGCCGACTCCCTTCCAAGAGCAGCCTCCATTTTGAACACTGATTCCTATGTCGACGATATGCTCACCAGTGCATCGAAGCGCGGACAGGCTGAGCAGTCATGCGATGAATTGATTGAAATTACACGTAAGGGTGGTCTTGACCTAAGAAAATGGGTTTCAAACTATCCAAAGTTAATCGAAACGTTATCAGACTGTTCTAACTAACAATGTTTTTAATTAAACCTGGAAACTAAAACGAAAACGTTAGGCATTTACTGGAATGCCAAACAAGATACTATTTTGTGCGCTATCAATGAAACGAACGAAATCCAAACTGCAACGAAGCGGATTGTTCTCTCTCAAATTGCACAACTATTCGACTCTCGGCTTCTTGGGCCCCGTTACAGCACATGCAAAAATACTAATAAAAAAATGTGGCTTCTAGACTTAGGTCGGGATGCTGCAGTTCCAATCGAAACTTACAACACATGGGGTGAATATCGCGACCAATTATCACAGCTGACGCTTTCCAGGTCCGAAATATCAATCCTGGCAGCCATTTCATCGATTTTAATGAAATTGGTTGCACTTATAGAACTTTACGGTTAATGTATCTTGGCCAAAGGATTTTCAAAAATTTTGAAAATTTTGGGAGCTACACTATTGTGAAATTTAGGGTCGAGTTTTTTTCAAACTGTAATATTGTTGACACTTTGTTTCGGATTATAATAAAACTTATAGGAATTTCGTAAAACAGGATGCTGTTTTATATAAGATATTGAAGAAAAGAAAATTTCAAAATTTTCACAGAAAAAAACTCAACACAATTTTTATTCGATTTTCTACGTATTTCGCTATTTTTAATTTTTCATTATTTCGCAGAATGATATTCCTTGTTCTTTTATCTTTCATTTCAAAAAAGAAAAAAGAAAACTTGATGGACACTTATCTGGTTCGCGAGTTATGAATATTTAAAGAGCAGAATTCCAGTCGAATTCTGGTTCCGCGCAGCAGCTAGGCAGGCAGCAGGCATTGGCATTTACACACTGCACCATTGCGACGCTGCAGTCAGCCACGCAACTCATAGATTCTACTGTTTTTTGAATATTCGTAACTCGCGAACCAGATGTGTGTCCATCCAGTTTTTTTAATGAAAGATAAAAGAAGAAGGAATATTATTCTAAAGAAAAAAATTTTTTAAATAAAAATCCGCCAAAAATAAAATAAAGAATTTTTTAAAGTTTTTTTTGTGTTAAATTTTTGAAATCTTTTTCTTCAATATTTTAAATGAAACATCTTGTTTTTAAAAATGCTTATAAGTTTTATTGTAATCCTGAAAAATTTTGGGAAATATAACAATTTGAAAAAAATTTTACCTCAAATTTCAAAATAGTATATCTCCGATAATGTTCAAAATATTTGAAAATCTTTTAGCCAAAACGTATTACCCATAAAGTACTACTACTACACCAAGTTTCATTAGAATCAATGAGATGGCTGCCAGGTTTGATATTTTTGCCCTGGAAAGCAAAAAGGCAAGATAGAGATTCGCTGCTCTTAAAACGATAACCAGTATGGGCGAGACCACCATACAGTACATAATTATTCTACAGTAGACAATCATTAATTATAAGAAAAAATATTAGTGAAATAATTAATTATAATTCAAATGTGATTACACGTATCGTGCTTTAACTATTAACTACATTAAATTCATTATTTTGCATACATTAGTTTTTTAAATAACTGATTATCTACTGTAGGTCGGCTTCCCTCAAGCCTTTTTCTATGCATCAGTTAATTAATTTCTTCACGTTACCGTCCGTTTTTGGATCTCTGAAATGACCAAGTACTCGGTCAGTATATTTGCGTTGCACAACACCCTAGCCGTCCTTCAATTTTTTGTCCACTGAGAAGTTCCTAGTATACAATTTAACGGATCCCAGAAGATATTTTTTGAATCATTACTTTCACCATTAACTGGATCATAGCATGCTTTAAGAAATAGCCTTCTGATTCCCACTTTAATTCTAACCCAGACGAATCTGGGAGTTACATATTCATATTTTTGACATGCTGTTTTGTTTTCTAATTCATGACCAAAACGACTCCTTGGCTATCATATGATACATTCACTACTTCAGATCACAGTGCGAGTCCACCGTTTCCTACAGTTGTAATTTCAATTCCCTTCTGCTTTGTTCCGAGTTTCCAATAAAGTATCAACCTTATTTACAACTCTATAGCATTTCAAACACCCAATATGCAATCATTGCCTGAAACATTTCCGAGGGCATACCTTTCGTCAACTGAAGTATTAATCCAATCCGAGGTAATGTTATTATTTGTATTACTTATTATTCAAAGTATAACCCTAACTATAAACTTGATGCGAGAAATGTATTCCATAAGTTATTATCGGGTTGGCTTGTATAGTGAAAAGGTCACCAGCCTCCTACAGATTGTTCATTTGGAAGATGGAGGCCGTTAATTTTTTCAAATTCCTTGACCCAGAATGTGGTTCAATACGCGTTGAAAATTCTTGAAAATTAAGGCGCTGAAATTAACTGCATGTATGTAAAATATGTTATGAGTTAAAATAATGCCTGCATCGTAATAGCTCTCCAACCAACTAAAACTTCCTGTACAGGAACCTCGGAGGATTCTGCACATGTTCCTGTACACAAACCTGCATACGAGCTGTAGAGGTAATCTTGACGGCTTCTGTGCAGGAAGTTGACGAAGAAAGCTGTCAATTATCCTGCAAAGGAACCTGTATACAATTTAACCTTTAAATGATCCTGCACAGGTTCCTTCACAGAGTGAATTGAGAAGCGGGTTCGTGGACAGGAACTTAATCAGGATTCTATTCGTAAACCTGCATAGGAACTAATCCGTGAGACTTCGCTAGTGGCTTGGTTCTCTCGATAGTGTGTTCGATCTTCAAGGGAATAAAAGGAGGGCAACTTTATAGCTGTAAGCGACATGAGTTTCCGCGATGGATTTGTATAAGGGACCCTCGTGTTTCTGTACAGAAAGCCGCGCCTCAATTTACTTTGCAAAGGAACCTGTGCATAATCATTCAAAGGTTCCTTTGCAGGACGATATACAGTTTCCTTCGCATGAAGATTACCTCTGCAGATTCGTGTGCAGGTGCATGTACAGGGACATGTGCAGGATCCTCCGAGGTTCCTGTACATGCATTTTCAGCTGAGTTCGCCGTTCCCTTGAAACTAATTGAAAAAGACATAACTCCAGTAAAGTAAGATGACACTCTTTTCTTGATAATGCTCTGTTTAGCCATTCATTTCTTTAAACATTCTACGTAAATCTTCAATCCTGTTTCTTCTGAATCAAACTTTTCGGAAATTTATTTTAACTGAGAAAATAGTAATAGGAATAAAATACTCATCTTGAATTTTGCTGCCATTTTAATTATTTTAAGATAGTGAGTCTAAAAGAAATTTGCCACAGTGAATCGAACTTTACGAATAACATTTTATAAACGGGAACTTTCAATTGTAATGGTCAAATAAATTTAGAAATTATTTTAAAAGAAATGCACACAAATAAACTGAATGAATACTCGGTGAAACAGATACAAAATTCCTATTCATTTTAATCCACCATTAGAATTAATTTGATCACTTTAACTTCCAGCAGAACACTGAATTTGATTGCCGATTTTTTCTATGCTCATCCATGAGTGTGTAATAAAAAAAAAAAATAATAAAAACAAAAATGTAGCTTTTAACGGATTTATGCGTGTCGAAGATGTATAGCCACGATAATATTTAAAGGATTAATCAAATAACCCTTTGATGCACTTTTATAGGATTTCAAAATGAAATTTGTGTTCCTGAACCAACCTAATCTTTAAAAAAATTGAAAAGGTTAGACATTTTGCGACATAAAAACAAATATTATTTAACGAGATCACTAGTTATCATTACAACATTTATTATATGTTCGAAGTATTTTTTCTTTAAGTATTCCTTTCAACATTTTACTAACGTAAGGATTAACAAAAATGTGGAAACCTTGTTTCTCTCACCTCCTTGTATTATTTATTGCAACAAAATTTATTTTTTTAAAATATGGGAACCTACGTTTTATTTGCATCATAAAAACTTAAAACTTACCTGTACTTCCTCTATTACATGTTATTTTGTGTTGTTTTTAAGTTTTAATAACTCTATTAATATTATGTGCTACTGTTGAACAAGTTATGTGAAATTCAGTCTTCTTTTCCTTTCTGTGCAAAAAGTTGTGGAATTACGAAGTTTGACCAATTATATAAGAAAGAAGGACAGGCAAATTATAGTGGATAATGTTTTGGGGGCCGCACCCTAAGTGACATGAGGATGTCGCTGGGTTATACCCTCATACCGGAAACAACCGTATGCAATACCGGATGCACAAGTGAATATTAGACAGGTGGCTTAAGATAGCTGCTCATTTACTTTATACACACTATAATTCAGTATCCAGTTTATCGTACACTAAACCACTACAGTGATTCATCTTACATAATAATAATTCGGGTTTAATTAACTTTTTCATAAATTATTTCTACATGAAATGGAACAAAACTGGGGAATGGCGTGAAGGAAATTCAACCTTTGAAAATCAGAGCCACCCGAATAAGCGCACATATTACACTTTTGTTTTTAAAATGAAATATACCCATTTCCGCTTGATTTCAGGGCATAAATATAGTGTCAAAAGATGCAGTATAGGTCTTAATATTATTCTCCACTTAAATCCGATAATAATAATTTTGACCCTGACTTAGAAAAACGCGAATATCTCCTAAACTTGAACCGCCCACAAGGACCCTTTTCACGCGGACGCCCAAAAATAATAAATATTAATATTAATTTAAACAAAATAGAGATTCTCTCTATTTTTTATTTATTATACCTTCAGATCTAAAAAGACAAAGCAAAGCTACAAAGTTTAGAAAAGATCGCAACCTTCTAAATTACCTAAGAGAAGATAGTTACAATCGATAATAAACTGCTTAAACGATTATGTTTGTTAACTTCTATTATTATTATAACTTCTATTAATATACCTTACAAAGTGAAAAGTTGCCATTCGGGTTTAGTGTTATGGAAAATCTCTGATAAATATTAAGAAAAAATAGGTTTGAGATGCGGAAAGTATGATAACAATGTTAGTGTGACAAATACAAAATTATGTATAAACAACCAATTTTCTGTTTCCGTTTCTTAAAGCAATAATTAAATTCTATACTGAGAAAACAATACCTTCTATAAAATATTTGTTTCAATGCAAAGAAATGGTTTTATAAAAATAAGTTGATGAAATGGTTTTTGACAAGTGTATATATGCTTTCATTCTAACATATGATCATTAAAGATGATGATTATGATGGTGACCTGGTGATCTACTGCCACACTGATAGAGCTATCAAATTATCAGACCATATATTAAGAAAATGATTCGAATATTATAACTGAAATTTTGGAAAAAAATCTATCCTATTGGCTGCATTAATAAATGTATTAAGAATAGAGTAGAAAATATTAATAATCACATTTCACAAACACATCTTTTTCCGTAGTACTTTTTTGTACTGAATTCTAATATGCCATCTATTTGTTGCCACCAGATTTTGTTTAAAAGATATTCGCAACTTCATTTTGTTATGAATAGTTTTTTTATCTTACAAGGAAACCTATGTAGGTGTCCGCCTCCGATTTTCTACGTTGTCACCTATGTTGTAGCACTTGCAAAAATAAGCAACACATGGTTTTTCTTATGTACCCTATTCAGGTTTTGGGTGATGAAAACCGCCCCCGAAAATCGGGGTACTAAATACTCATTTACTTGTTTCACGTATAACAGCAGTATCCTTCACAATGAAACCAACTGGAAGAATTTCCTCATAATGAGAGATAAAAAATTTGTATTTTTTCACATTTATCGAAAAACTTTTACGGGGTTGAACTACCCCAAAATTATTCTTCATCACACTAAAAATGGCCAAAAAGGACTTAATTTAGGCCAAGACTATTGGAAAAAATATATGTTGCTCGCAATAATTAAATAATGTTTATGGTTTTGTATTTTCACGAAAAATTATTTCCCCATGAAGTTTAGCACGTATTTCCGATAAGCAAAAATACGTTTTCGTACATTTTATTCAGAATCGCCAATATCACGTGAATCGAGTTGAAACTTAAGATTTCTCTTCACAATTAGCCATAGAATACAAATAAAGACTTTTTTTTAAATATCACCCCCATAAGTCTGTTTTATGGGGTCCCAAAAAACCCATAAGTGAAACATTGGGGTTTGCGAGTTTCTGGCGCTAATTATAATTTTTTGCGGTTTTTTAAAAATAAAAATTGTTTCTAATACATAAAATACTAATTTGTACTCATAACTGGAAGTTTGCATGCATTCTTTAAACAATTTATTATTGTTTTTAGCATTTTTCTCTTAGAATAGATTTAAAAAGTCGCGGTTTTTCCGAATTTTTCGACTTTTCAATTAGAGCGAGGCAATCATCAATCAGATTTACCAAAAATAATTGGTTGAGTAATATATTATTATTTATAATAATATTCTTGCAGAATAATGTTAGAAAGTTGCAGTGCTTTCTAACATTTTCCACTTTTTGTCGAATTTTTAATTAGAGTGAGGTAGTCATTAATTCAAGCTGACAAACATATTTGTTTAAACAATTTATTATTATTTTGAATAATATTCTCTTTGAATAATTCCAGCAATTTGTGGTTTTACTGAAATATTCAAATTTTTTCACTTTTCGCTTAGAGTGACTTAATAATTAGTGAAATTTACCGAATATAATTTTGTAAACAAATTAACCGTAGAATCACACACTAGGATACAAATGTACCCCACGAAAAATTTAAGTTCTGCTCCTGAGCTAGCAGACGCGTCTTTCGATTCGGAGCTCTATCCACAAATCAGTGTGACTGGCTGGGAGTGGGGTCACGTAGGTTGATGCATCAGCGAGTGTATATCTGCCGAGCGGCAAACAAATTAATACAGCGTGAGGTACGTTTATTCTCAATTGTAATTATACTTTTTTGAGAAAAATACCAAGCTCATTATCTTTTCCTGGTAGTCCAAGATATCCTCTTTCAAACTCCGTTCAAAAATTCGAAATCAAAATATAAGTATTAAAAAAAAACATTCATTTTTGCATGTTTTCGATACTTTTTTCCCTTCAAACCATTTTTTCGCGAATGTAAGTGTAATGAATTTGACTTCATCACACATTATTCTCTTTTTTATTGAAAAACTGAGAGAATCATGTATAATTGAACCGTATTCTCGCGTATGGGGAGTGTTTTTTTTTTGTGAACGGGAAAGTTGGTGAATGATTGTACAAAATTGTGGGGTAAGAAGGCAACCAAATTGATAGTTGGGTTCTAGGGATAATATTGTTTATAATTACCTTCTCCTATAGTAATGCTAGATAGTTGCGGCTTTTTCCGAAATTTTCCACTTATGTCAACTTTCCACTTTGTGAGGTAATAACTAATCCAAGTTAGCAAATATAATTAAGTAGTTTATTATCGATTATAACTATCTTCTCTTAGATAATTTAGAAAGTTGCGATTTTTTCTAAAATTTTTAACTTTGCTTTGTCTTTTTAGTTCTGAAGATATAATAAATAAACAATAGCGAGAATATTTATTTTGTTTAAATTGTTATTAATATTTATCAATTGTGGGCGTCCACATGAAAAGGATCCTTGAGGGCGGTTCTAGCTTAGGAGATGTTCGGGTTTTTCTAAGTCAGGGTCAAAATTATTAATATCGGATTCAATTAGGGAATAATATAGAGACCTATACTGCATCTTTCGACACTACATTTATGTCCTGAAATCAAGCGGAAATGGGTATATTTCATTTTCAAAAACAAAGTAATATGTACGCTTATGAGGGTGGGTTTAATTTCAAAGCTTGAATTTTCTTGACGCTATTCCCTAGTTTGGTTCCATTTTATGTAAAAATAATTTCTGCAAATGTTGAGCTTAACCGGACTAAGGGAAAGGGTGCCCATTGGGCCTTGGACATAAAAACCCATATAATTGAAGAAAAAACCAATTCTATTTGTTTATTTTGAAAAATTTGAAATATGTAAAAAAGACTTTATACAAAAGTTGTAGATCTATTTAATATGCACATATTATTATTTACGACTTTTTCTCGTATGACTAACCTTTTCTAAAAAAAATCGAAAATCATTTGTTTTTACTACAAAACTTGACGCTTCGACAATAACTCTTTTTTTATAACCTGGGTACTTTCTGCGATATTCAGTCACAATCTGAAGCCCATACTGTTTCTGTTGTTCGTTTTATTATTCAAAACTTTTAACTTACTTACTAACTCCAGTCCCTTAACAAAACTTTCATTTTTAGGCCACGTCGACGGTTCTGTCCTTATGAATTCATCATTCAAGTTAAACTTTCCGAAATATCATTTAGCTTCAAATTCTCATTTGATGATTCTGTTTCGCGATTCAAAGCATTGACCATTTTGATTTTTGATTCTGATGACAATTTCGGGTCAAAGAAAGCTAATGCGACAGTTTCAGACAATTATGGATGACCCCCGGAATACGGTAAAATAGTCCACGAGGTGGTACTTCGCCAAGGAAAATTATAACTAATTCCTAAAATTTCCTATAATCCTCTCTAGGCTGCTGTTCCTTCAAAGTATTATTAAGAAAGTCAAGGATTTGAGATACGTCGTCCTGATTAAATTGTCCTTTGACCTTTTCGATTTCAATCCCTGATCGAAAATTATGAGCATTGATTCCAGACCAAGCCTTTTGAAACTTTTTAAAGATCAATACAGTCGGACCTGTAGTTTTGCCCATTTTATCCTCGAAAACGCTTCTAAGAATAACTTCATATACAGTACAAGTGTGATAAGTTGCCGTCCGATAAGTGTACACTTCCCTTAAAACGTCATCACACGCACGGCACACACACTAATTGGGGTTCTCCCACTACGTGTGCTATTTTGCTTACGATTTGCGCATCATTCTTACGCATGCAGCAGATGCCTGCTTTTTTCCAGTCCCACATTGCAGTACAGGCACTCCAAGAAGTTTCGCCATTCGAAAAAATCACAGCAAGTCGATCGAGGGTCTCCGTACCTGTTAACGCTGAAAGTAATTTACCATCCCAGTGCACGACACCAGATTGCTATTTCGTGTCCATGAACTGCATCCCTGTCACTGATTTTACATTTATCTAAGGCCGCAGCAAGCTCAGGAGTCACTAGTGTACGGCTCCCTCTCGCCCGTTTTGCTTTTGATGATGGAAATTCTAATTCTACATCTTCTGGGAGAGGAGTTTCTATCACAATATTATCAGTGGATTTTCTAGAAACTAATACATTTATATCTGTACCTGATTCCAAACTGCTGTTGCTTGTAGATGACCTCAGTTCGACAGTTTCATCTTTAAAAGAAAAAGAAGAAATTTAATGATACAAAATTAAATTCAAAAACTGAAATGTAAAAATAATTAGGAATATTGCATGATTGCAATTTTTTATACATTACTCACTTAGTCGTTCAATTTCAAGATTGCTTTGCTCCTTTCTCATCAAACGCTATCACTTCTAATTCCGTAACTTTTAATTCTCTTAGAAGTTCCTTGTAATCGATTCTGAAAATAAAAACTTGTCGACTCTTTAACCTTTGATTTATTAAAAACTGCTTATCTTCTTCTATAGACATATTTTCCAAAGCGTTCGCATGTGCAATGTCGAATTTATCCTCGAGCTTCGAATTGAAATTTCCTTCTTTTTTCTTATCAGCCTCCGATTTTCTCCCAGCGTGTTTTTTTTTTAGTTGTCTCCATTCTTGGTACATACATTCTAATTTTGGGATGCAGTTTCTCACTTCCTGAGTTGGAATTCGTGCTTTTGCCCAAAAAACAATATCCTTCTGCAATGCTAGTCTCGCACTTTCGCGTAATGTTAACATCACAACACGAACATTGAAAAATAATACACTTAAAGCGTCTTTATTTGGTGGATATTTATTTCCAAATATTTTATATCAGTAATATCAAAGTAAATAAATTTTCTCACGTAATAGATGGGCAGAGAACATTCTGACATAAAAATTGGTATTGATTCCCTGGCGGACCTGCCGAACGCAAAGATTACGCTGCAGCGTAAT
>CAKNWT010236559.1:0-10581 GCA_932066315.1 Andricus coriarius
AACAACAAAAAAACAACAAAAACACTGTCTCACAATTCCCCAAACGCTTTGATTTAGAAGATCGCAAAAAATGTTTCACTCATTGAATGTTAATGCAAAATTACTTTTGGGAGTCGAAATATCAATGTTACACGATAATTATAAGCATATTTACCTGCGCTGATTCTTCGAAAAATGTTGTGAAAATAATACAAACACGAATGCACTAAATAAATATTTGTAAATTTTTTCCCAAGTGGTGTTCGCATAGAGCTAACAAGTGCGTGTACACACACGAAGTACTACTAGAAAAATTAACTTGGGTTATGACAAGAAGATGACCGCCATGTACATTCGTAACTGTTCAAATGTGGTGAAAAGTTGACGTGTCTCACAATTCCCCATGTCTCATAATTCCCCAATTTCCCCTACTAATTCTGGTTGAAATTCAAAAACTGGAATGTATGTGAAATTGATAGATAATAGATATGCTACATCTACCTCAATTTCTTCTTCACTTACAGAACATAATATTTATAAATTAAATCAGAGTCTACATCTGCAAATGCTGTTATGCAAACCTCACGAATAATAATTCAGAAAAAGTATTATAACGCAAATAATTAAAGCCAGTATATGCAATGCAGTATTCATTAAAATACTGGTAGGGAAACCGACATACAAAAAAATTGTACACCGTATTGCAAAATACGCGTGGGATTTTGAATTACGAGTTAATTAATATAATCTACCGGAAAGTCTATAATATCGGTTTCCGGCAGCAACCTCGTAATAAGTTGCAGAAGAAGGAAAATAAGTTTTGCTGAAATGCGTTACCGAACGCATCGGAATGCGATGTCCGACGGCTGTTCTCTGGATGGACAAATAATAAAACACGCATTGCATATCTCATTACGACAACAGCAGCATAATGGGCACCCTAGCATAATCAAAATAAAATCTCAACTTTCCATTAAAATTTAAATTGCGCCAAGTTCGCGCATCTCTTCTTGTCTCTTCTTGCTACTTGCTACCAGATGCCTTCACTATATGAAGAATGCAATACATCCCTCGTCAGTCCTGTTTCGTGTTTCCCTTATGGATAATCCTCCAAGAAAGTTTTCCACCTCATCTCCCTTTTATGGTTGCAAACATTTCCAGCCTCTTCGATTCGACCGCTAAACAACCGTTATATAGCAGGGAAACTGACATAATCTACAAGTGAGCATAATAGAAAAGAATGTAATGCGTCCTTGCTTTCTAAACTTACGTTTCAATAATTTATAATGAAGTTGTGAGAATCATCGTTAGATTAACCGTTACCGTTATCGAGTTTTTTTTTCTTTCATACTCTCAATGAATAAGAATCTCTTTAGATTATTCCTGGAATCGTTTTTTTGTTCATGTTGATTTGTCCAGCTCTATTTAAAGGCATAAGATGAGAGATAAAGCTGTTTCAAATTCTGGAAAGAAAAAATCTCCTAAAAAAACAATGTCTAATTAAAATTCAAATGAAGGAAGGTTCTGTTTTTTGTCCGAAACTGTATAAGAATTTGTGTAAACAGGGCATTTAAGATTTTATCGCCGTTTTCATCCCTGAAGTTTTATCTGTGCCTTTTATCTCCAAAGTTGAGTCATCTCTTCGCATTTCAGGAAACTGGCGGTGTCTTTGACCGTCTGACCTACTTCCTTGTGTTTGCCTCCTGACCTTTCTCTTCGTCTTTTTATCTCAGAAAATATTCAGCAGGCCGTGACTTTGGCTTTGACCATGAAAATGAGATCAGTTCGGTGAAATCGCGATTCAGCAATAAAAATATATACCGCACACCTAAAACGAATATGAAAAAATATAAATTCTTCGATCAGAAGGACCTAAGTATTTCTTGAAAGGCGACCTTCAGTCAAATTACCTGAGTTCCTCGAGGCGTAAATGAAAAGTAGTTCAAGAGAAAGCAACATTAACTCGAGGGGATACAAAGAACTGCAACTGCTTCTTGGACACACAAACATCTCTTTTATTTTTCGAACGACAATTTTCATGAAAAAAAATTCATCATTAATGACGTCTTAGAAAACATTCTTAAGGAGGGAAGCGTAGGCGAATTGAAGATCGTAAATCAGAAAATAGATGATTGAACGACCTTGCTTGCGCGAGACGAAACACAAACGTTAGAATTGATCACTCTTATTTTTCCGATCCGTTATCCACTCAATAACATCCTTCGTACAGGAAATGTTTTCGCTTCTTATCTTAATCCATCATTAAAACAATATTGACAAAGGTGCTGTGTACAGCAGTGCAGATTATAATTCCTGGCTTAGACGTGGGTTTAGGCTTCGGTCATAATAAAAAGTAATGAGATTCTGAAGAGGCAGGATATGAGGATTATAAAGGGTATTACTGAATCCAGGTCGTAATCTGAGATTTTGATAAGCTGCAATAGCGCGAGTACTGTGTTCATAGCGTGGCTTTCATCAGCCCACCCATTAACAATGAACTCTTTATGGGCATTTATTAATCGACGGATCAAAACTGCAGTCGGAAAGAACAATCTTTTAATGATGAATACAATAGCTTTGATGCGAAATGCAGTTGCGTTAATAATGGACGTAGTTTCGATATCTGTTCAGTATTATTCGAGGTATTATTCTCTCGCTCTGGGTGTTCCGGTCCGTGTTTTCATATTTTTTAAATTCTGCATTGTGCAGAATGTTCAATTGTTCAGAAAGAATAAATGAAGTATTGTTTTACAAATTATTCAATGTGTTGCAAGAATGCAATACGAATTTCATGATCGTCTTGAAATATATAAACTCAAGTTGCAGCATTCACCATAAATTCATAATCGTTTATTCGAACGACGAACTCGATCACATTAAACTTCTTGTGGTATGGATAGGCTGTTCAACGACTCGTCCCTGAAAGCATCCATTCACGGTTGAAGGTACAATTTTCGCGGACAAGATTTTTACAGTCTGCTTCACGCTTTGCAGTCTCAGGCACGTCTGTACCATTTTTTCCATCAGGTTTTTGACCCAAGATTGTCTGACTTAAGCTGCAGATTATCCTTAGAAATACTAAGTTTTTCTTTTCAAATATTACAGGGTAGCCACTAAGATGACTAGGACTATTCTGGAAATGAGCAGGGACAAAGGCAGTGAATTTATTTTTTTTAGAGAATTTTTCTCAGTATCACTTTAAATGTCACTTAACATGAAATTATGTGTTGCAAGATCAATTGTAAAATTGTTGCGTCATTAAAGTCTCTAAATAACAATTTTTTACTTTTAAATTGAAAAAATTAAAAATTGTGCAATTTATTAATGAAAAGCTTGATGGCAGTCAAAAGATATATGTAAAGGAAAGCGTTCAAAATAATTGTATGTTAAACCTTGATAAATTAGTCTTAATTATTATGAATATTTTATTATTATTATTATCAACCGTTTAGGGGTTTCAAATTTATTTCAAATGGAAGCCTGATGAAATTTTCGTAATTGAAGTCGTTTCAAATGTATTAACTTCAAAATCAAATATAAAAAAATTAGATACTTTCAAAGTTAAAAACTTAAATTGTTGAAGATTTTAAACTTTAAAGCCATTAGATCTAAAACTTTCAAATTGAATGCCTTAACAGTTGATCAATTTTATGTTTAAAGTGTTCAATGTAAAATTGTTGAATAATTTTAGTACATATGGTAATTTTAATTCAAAATGTTTTAGTTTTAAAAAATCTTTCGAAATTTTACAATCAGAAAGGAAATCCTGCTTATATTACTTGAACAATTACAATTCGGAACGAGCAAAATAGAATGATTTCATATTAAAATTTTCTAAACTCTGTACAGTTTCTAATTGACATATTTATATTGCAAAATTGGAAATTAATAGTGTAGGAACTTGAATGATTTTCTATTTATGTCTCCAAAATTATATAATTTTATTTTCAAATTGGAACCTTTAGTAGTTGAGCATTGTAAAAAAAATGTTCAAATTATACAATTTATAGATGAAAGCCTTTCAATACCCGAACTTAAAGCTGTCTGTTTAAAAATGTATAATTGAGTACAATTTAATTTAATTTTGAACTTTCAAGTTTTGAATGTGAAACTTTTAAAATTTATAGTCATTCACGTTAGATTCGTGAGTATGGAAATTCTTTTTAGAGTTATTAAAATTAAAAGCTGTTCGTCTCTGAAAGCTGGAATTTGGAAATGCACAAAAAATGTAAAGCCTGGTAATGGCCGGGATTTTTGGCTGTGATTTGAGTGGCCATCCCGTATTTGGTATTTATATCTGCAATCACGGCAAGTATCTCATATGAGCGTATTGAATTGAGGATCTATAATTTTTTGGAAACTAAATAGGATCTTTAATTAAACTATTAGGAATTTAGGATCATTAATCATTTTTCAAATAGTTTAAACGATCCCTGCTATTGGGATATTTTAAAAAATGAATAAATGTTTCTTACGGCCCTACCTAAGGCTAAATCACGCAATGCGTAATACTCTTAAGTACTCGCATGTAATCATGCGTGTGTCCCGGCATAAACATTCTTATGTGCGACCTAAGCACATTTATGCATGCGCACGTAGTGCAGCGGGTACGATTGCTCGCTATTGCCACTTCTGTTATGACTTTTTACGAGCAACGAGTATTTATAGTCGCTCGAGAAGAAGTTGTCCGCCTCTTTGACGCTGACCCCGAATAAAATATCACCTTCACGAAAGCCGCCAACCCCGTACCGTTCCAAGTTCCAAACCTTCTCTTTCTGATGGCTTCCACCCCCGAACCCAGAACGTGCAAGGTCATCATTTTTATTATTACCTCAATTAGTCACGCTCCACGAATTAATCAAACGAGTCCGCCCTCCCCGAACCGGAATGAAAGAAACCAGCCTTGGCAAAGAGTAATAATTAATTCTGTCTTTAACAGCCGCCTCTGCATTGTCTCGTGGCTTTTGTCGGATCGTCTCTTCCATAAACGTTTTGACATCGGGTGCATGAGCGAAGGACGGAAGTTGGTAAGGCGGTTCATTCGCATTTGGCTCGATTTATGTGCTGTTCAGATATTACGTTTCGAGCTTTCAATGTTAGGTGTCTCCTGCAGCTAGTGAAACGCCCAGTATCAAGTCAAAGAATAAATTTCAGAGATATAGTTTGTATAATAGCAATGTTAAATACACCAAGCACATAATCGAAATAAGATTTTTTTTCTCAAAATAGGAATACTTCAAGTGCGAAACTGTAACATGAATATAGCTGCATTCTCATTCTCTGGTCTCTCATTTGTGTTGTAACTCAAAACAACACCAACACCATGTCGGCGTACTTTTGAGTATTGGCGTTTTTCTCTGAGCGGATTATATTATATTAAATCAGAATAAATACAGAATGCGCCGCGAATAATCGATCCAGAAGCAAATATAGCAAATTGGCAGGAAAATCACGTTGAAAGTAATACGTCCAAAGTAATACGTCCAATTTTGAATTTCCGTATTTAATTAATTCCGACATAAACAGGCCTATTAAACTCAAACGAAAGCATCCGCAGGCATTCAATTTTAGCGTTTACCGATTGGCTTTGTCGGCTAATTTAGTCGATCTCAAGCTAATTGCAATTATTGTAAATTACTGAGATTGGAGTATCGGTCGTAGAGCCGGGAGCAATGATACGTTAATTTGCCTATCCTGAAATCATTATATTAAATGATGTTGTCGTTAAGCTCGTTAGAGAGGAACAACAGGGAACGAATTGCGATTACATATTTGATTATTCTGATTAATAGGAAGAAGCCGGCTATCAGAATACAGGATAATCTACAGTTTCCCTCCAGATAAAGAAAGTATCCCATGATATATCGGGACGCCGATAAGGCGCTGAGCAAACTTCGGGGTGAGGAGAGAATCGCCTGCTGAGTTTGCAAACAAACATATTCTCCCTCTGTAACTTTGTGGCTCCTAACCAACCCTCTTCTCCTCGTATATTCCTATACCAAACGATCACTTGACGCTCCTCTTGAGGGGTGTACTCATGAACGTTAACTGAGACAAAGAGCCATGACAGCTCCCTAGGATTTCGCAAGAACTCTCTTTAGTACCGGGAAAACTTTCTTCCTAGACGGTAGAACTAATTGGAGAAAATCACTTTAAATTCTTGTCAAGGAGAACGTAAACACGAATGAGATACTCGAGACTATAACCTACAAGTATGGAATTCAATAGAATTCAATTACAAAGACTAAAATAGGAAAAGAAGATTTTAAAATTAATTTTGTATTTAATTAACAAGAGTCGCGATAATTGATAATAATATATCATTTATGTAATAATTGGGGATGGTTAAGTCTTCTGCGAAGTTGATCTTCATTATTTCTCTGAAATAAAAATTATATTGAATCATGGATCACTGATCATGTTAATTTGTGGGAAATGTGCAGCCACGCGCTGGATCAGACAATGACAGTGAATGAAACCGGGAAATGTTAATGAATTTTTTTTATGTCTACTAGAAAAAAATAATTAATCTCTTAATAGTTGTCATTTGATAGCACATAAATCCAATTTTCAAATCTTTTAGACGTCGAGTTCAAAAGTTTAAAATTTGTAATATTTTTAAATTTTAAATCATTTAAGTTGCAATGTCTAATCCTAAAAATTTTTAACTATAGAAAATTCTATTTTGAAACTATCTTATCAGAAAGCTCTAATTTCAAAATTTGTAATATAAAGCTAAAACCAACCTAGTTTTAGCAAGCCGAAGACATTTTAGAACAGTATTTATATAGTCACAAATAATTACAACTTATAAATCACACATTTTATTTCGTTAAAATAACAATAGAATGTTTTGGCTGATTAACAATTAAATATAAACCATTTTTAAAATCAGCGGCTATACAAAATTGGTGGCTAGCTTCAGCTTAAATATTAATCTTGAATCACACATATTGTCAAATTTTGAAATGCAGCTTTGAATGATTGAACGAACAATGGAAAATTAAAAGCATATGGAATTAAAAAATTTACACATAAAAACTTTCCGAATCGATTTCAAGCTGAAATGGCCAAAACTGAATGGTTCAAAATTCAATTAGTGGCTTTCAGTTTAAAAGAATAGGAAAAATGAAGCGATTCTCTTTTGAAAATAGTCTCATTCTTTGAGTTGTGATTTAGAAGGTTGCTGCCCTGAAATTTATTATACAGTCATGAACGTTTGAACTCGAAGTAAAATTGCTGAATTTTAAATGTTTTGATTTTGAATTATTAAAATTCAGAAGAGTTCAACTTTGAATTATTTAAGCAGGTTAGTTTTGAATACTTCAAAAAAATACAACTTCGAAAGTTTGAACCAGTTATTTTTTCTTAGATTATGATGTCCATCTGGTAATAACTAGAATAGAAAAACTACTTTTACATTAACTTTTATGACAATCATTAAACAAACTATCTTATCTTGCAATTCCTCTAAAAAGCTGATTTTATCTATTCCCAATGGTTGAACAGTAATTAATAGTTCTTCTAATCTCTAATGTGTGCAAGAAACTCAAATTTACGATCGGGTTTATATTATCTACATCTGCATTATTTTGACGTCAATAGTGAAGAAAAGCGAGAGGGTTGACCTTGTCGGCATAGAAAACCTGAAACACGTGAATGGGTGAAATGTCTCGAAATACCGGTTGCAGGGAGTGCACGTAAATGCGATGGAATACGAGTAGAATACTACGATTGAGAAATAATTGACCAATTTAAGGTTACGTAGTTACGTGACTGGAACGTGCTTGGTTGAAGAAAGAAATCGAGCGAGATTACGATTTGACGATGGCTCTGTCCTTCGTTCGAAAAGCTAAAATTGAAGGAATGAGGGAGGAGAATTAGAGGCCTCAGTCTCCTGGCGCCAAGGGGGTCCTTGTCTTGTCACAACAAGAGTGTAGAGTGTAGACTGTAGAAGAGTACATCAGGCTTCCCAATGTCTTCATTGACTAACTGATTATGCTCAGTGTACGACTGTACGTGCTGTAAATGCGATTGATGTGGAGCATCGTATTGACACTTCTTGAAGGGTTAACAAACTGACTCGTGCTATCTAATCAGATTCTCCTCGGATTCTCCTGTACAAACAATTCCACGAACCTTTCCAGGTTAAGGATCGTCTTGTCGCGCATTCAGAGTCGATCATCTTCACTTGGTATCGATATACGTGACACCATCACTCACAGACAAGGATGAATTGATCATTATAAAGATCGAGTCACAGGCAGTTGAGAGATGATTTATTCAGAGAAAAATATTCCAGAATGAGGTTGGCAGAAGGCGTTTCACATTATAGATTTCGTTGCCGACATTTACCTACATCAGAGCATCAGAGCTGTCGATTGGTTCGTGTCTATGCTAATTTTAAAAACATTTGGAAGGAAGTAGATGGTACTTTTTATTGGATTCATATTTTACATCTAGAGAGATAATCCAATTGAGCATAGACAAAAGATTGCGGTACTGGTATATCTTTTTCCTTTTATATTTTTATCTCCAAGGGAGCTTCCATAAAGGATGTCACAGTTTTAGGAGAGGGGGGGGGTAGCCGAATTGTGACAGTATGTCACAGAGAACATGGAGACCCCATTGACACAAAGTGACAAGGGGGGGCCGCATTGACGCGACGCGACAGTGGGGGGGGGAGGGGGGGTTCGAAAATTCGCCAAAAAACTGTGACATCCTTTATGGAAGCTCCCCAAAGGAAAATATATTTGAAAAATTATATACACTGACGTAAAAGAGATTCGCGATAAATTACTCACCTCTGCGAGGAAGTTCATACAAAGCATTAACTCTGACAAAGTCCCTTTCTTTCTATTTTAAATTTGAACATCAAACGGTTCTCGAAAAATAATTCTCTTTTAACTACCTCTTGTCCGGGTAAAAGTACGGGTTGCTATGGGCGTGAAAAATTCATGTGTGCCGATAATTTTAAAACAAGCAGTGTATCATTGTTGCTCTTTTATTTTATTTTCGTCCCCAATGGTTTCACAAGCAACTAGCGATTTACTTGACAGATCGCAAAGCAACCTCGGGCCGAAAAAAAGAGGATGAAATATATTAAAAAAATAACAAAACACGTCGCGTAAGTGCAGCCTGGCGTCGCGATAAATAAATTGTTCGTGTATGTTGTATGGCCTCACGGAAAAACAATTTATTTTTCACAAATACCCAGGAAGAGCCTCTCGAGCTACGATACGAGGGAATCCTCTCGAAAAAGGATTCTATAAAAGTTTTTCTTGTCTATTGAAGAGGCTGTGGTTCTCAAATACAATTTTATTTGACATTAAGTTGGTATTAAAACGAAATAATTTTAGGGCTATTTAATGTTTAAACTAAATGCAAATAAAAAACGGGAATTTTTGTTTAAATTGAGAGTTGTTGGTTGTCAGTCTGTCATTTGCTACGCTGTTAGAGCCAAGCAATCAATTTTCTCGACTTTCCTCTTTCATCCCTACCTTCACCACCTCTTTTTCTTTTCCGGAAGAAAAATCCAAGTTCCCAAGAGGCCATGGTGAGGGTTAGGTTAGAGAAAACTCCAGGACCTTTATCGGTTTCGAGAGAGATGTATTTTTCATTGTTTCGGCTTGTCCTAATCTCATTAACGAATCAAAAGAAGGCGTCTTATTCTGGCGTCCAACTCCACACAATCCTCTCGTTTCTTCATGTTTCTGATCCGTTAAGTGTCTGAAAAATAAGAATTGGTTAAATCTACTCTTGTCCATAAATTTTGAATGTGCGAATAGAGACTACTTAGGTCTCGGATACAGAACGATTCATGATTAATGGATCAGAGTGCCCTCGAAATTAAATCGTTCTGCTCTAACATGCAAATAATGAAGTTACAGGAATGGTAGAGGAATTGCGAAGTTTCGGGCGAGTTGGAAATGTGGGAAACATTTGAAATTCTGGAAATGACAGAATATGCGTAGCGAGTAATGGAGAGTTCGTTCGTTGAGAAGAGCACACGGAGAAAATGTGTGTGTTAAATTTTACATAACTTAGTTCGGTAAACAGAGGACATTACGGCATTATATTAAAATTTCACTTTCAGTTATGTAAAATGAAATAGGGTAATATTTGATGTGAAAATATGAATTATTAATATAAATTCATTAAAATTTAATTCGTGATTCAGTAAGAAATAATACAACGGGAGGATAAAGATTACCTGCCAATTAGGTAAAATCAGTCGAACTGTTAGGTACAGTTTCAATCGTAGAAAACAAAGTCTACCTCTCTATATATGTGAATTCTACATCCCAGTCATGTAAAATTTCGTGCGCCAGCAAAAAAAACATTCTTGCTACAAACAGATTCTGGGGAAACCCACTACTGACATACACATGCACATACACATACACATATCATACAATTCATAAGCGTATTGTTGGTACATATACACAATTTAACTTAAACAATTACATTAAATTACGATACATTACACACGATATAGTCGCACGCTTTTAACGATATTCACGCTATTAAAAATCGAAAACGCTGTGACGGGTTTCGAACCACCTAAACTACGTTTAACGTGTTCTATCGCTAGCAACTAAA
>CAKNWT010236561.1:0-10391 GCA_932066315.1 Andricus coriarius
GGCCCGGCCATGGTGTTTGCCGCATGGGGGGTAGTTTTCAGGGGTTGAAGTTGGTTAAACAAATTTGAACAAAATAAGACGAAAATAATAAGCCCCTAAATAGTTGATTTTGTATAATGTCGGGGCCAGCGAAACGATTCGCTGACCTCGCCATGGTATTTGCCACACAGGGGGTAGGTTTTAGGGGTTGAAGTTGGTTGCACAAATTTGAACAAATTAAGACGAAAATAATGAGCCTATAGAAAGTTGATTTTGGATAATGTCGGGGCCAGTGAAATGTTTCGCTGGCCCGGCCATAGTGTTTGCCGCATGGGGGGTAGTTTTTAGGGGTTGAAGATTCTTATTTTGGTTGTACAAATTTGAACAAATTCTGCACTAAATATTTGGCACAAAAAAAGTTGAATTTGCGTGGGTGGTTGGGCCAGCGAAATGGTCCTGGATTCTCCTCCAATATTAAACCATGAACCAAAATTTCCTTCGCACAACGAGGTCTTTATCATACGATAAATTTCAAAGTCGTTACGAATTCCTTTCTAGTTCCATCTTTATTAAAAAATGAAAGCAAAATTCCCCATTCGAATTTCAGTAGCTGGTGCAACCATGCACAACGAGGTTTCTTTATGACTAGATAAAGTGCAAAGTCGTTACAATAATGTTGCACGCACTACTTTTTCATTCTAGAAATTTCCCACAATTAGATGCAAACATGCACAACGAGGTTCTTTATCATGAGGTAAAGTGCAAAGTCGTTACAATAATTACATCTGGTTCCTTCTTTATAAAAAATGAAAGCAAAATTTCCCATTCGAATTTCAGTAGCTGGTGCAACCATGCACAACGAGGTTTCTTTATGACTAGATAAAGTGCAAAGTCGTTACAATAATGTTGCACGCACTACTTTTTCATTCTCGAAATTTCCCACAATTAGATGCAAACATGCACAACGAGGTTCTTTATCATGAGATAAAGTGCAAAGTTGTTACAATAATTAAATCACACTAATAAAAAAATAAAAAATAAATGTAAACCCCAAAAACTTACGTCTAATTACCCAAATTCTAACAAATTTGGATAGATTAGTGGACGGAAGTTTTGACTACAACGGGAGAATCCGTTGAAAGTGGTGTCCCTTGAGTGATGCTTACTCCAATTCAAATCTCTGTGCCGATTGACAGGTAGATCGTAGGGATCAAGAGAGGCTTCTTCCTCGCAGAGGGTTACGTACGAAGTCCCTCGGTACCGATACCGGGATCGATTTATAAAGTGCATTGGTCTCACGCTATCCCCACTTATTTAGCCGATGGCGCGCGCAATCGATCGTATGATTGAATGCTTTCGTGAATCATCCCTTCGTTCCACCTGCTTGTCCACTTTTGAGTCAGAGGCGTATCAATATAAATATTCGCCCGTAGCTCTATGATTTAATTATAAATATGAAAATTGAACGGACCGTCTCAACTACTTTCGAACTCCATTCTGAGAGAAAAGCTAAAAACAATCATAAATTGTTTAAAGAATTTAATAAAATATCGAATTAACAGTATAAAGTAGTGTTTTATGTATTAGAAACAATTTACATTCAAAAAACCGCAAAAAAATCCTAATTAGTTTTAAACAAAATTATATGTTTACTCAAAGTATGAGAAAATCGGGATTTTTCAATAAATCATTATTTACTCTTTAACAACGGTTGGCAGATAATGAAAATCATCTTAAATCAATGCTTCAAATTATTGTGATAGTGACTGTTAGTCCTAATTTTCATAAAACATCAACAATTGTAATTGTTATAACCAATTTTTTGGAAAAATTTGGAATTTGTGGTTTTTTCTATTTCAATTTTTTATTTATCGTTCAAATTGATGTAGATATTCGGAAAAATTATTTAGGTTTATTTATATTTGTTAAAATGCAACAATTGTTGATTCTGTAAACAAATAATATAAGTAAATATAAAACCTTGGCCTTGAAAATATTTTTTTTTTGTTTGCAATGAAACTGCTTCAAATGTTTGTGAGAGAGATTTGCAGTAACTTTTTCTACGTAAAATTGACAATGAACAATTATTATTTATTGTTATTATTTGATTCAAGATATTACAAAATTCGCATTATTAAAAAACATTGTAATTTTTATTGCAAAAAGTCTGTTCTTTTTCGGAAATACTTTTAATTATTGCGCGAGTGATCGTCAGTAACAATTTCTATGAAACATTAATATTAATTTGTAGTTTTCCAATTTCGGATTTTACTTCATCATCTGAATTGATGCAGATATTCTTGAAAATAACATAGGTTTAATTATATTTATTAAAATACAACAAGTGTTAATCCAGTAAACAAATTAAAGAAATCAATTCAAACATTTGGCACTTTGATCTGAAAAGATTTTTTTCACTTGAACTGATTCAAGTTCTTTTGAGAAAGGTTTGCAATCACTATTTTCATAAGAAATAAAAAACAGACAATTGTTACAAGAAATTTTGGTTGCGACATATTTAAATTAGCGATTTTTTGAAATTTGTATACCTCTGAATCATTTAACATACTTCAGATATTCTGGGAAATGATACGTATGTAACTCTATTTGTTCATTTTATAAGCAATCGAAATGAATAAATGAAAAGTTTTGGTATTTTTTTGTTAAAAAAATCGGCTTTCGCCAATCTGAAGATTTTTTTAATGACAGGTGGATATCAATTGTAAGATTCATGTGTCCTTTAGCTTTAGGTACCCAATAAATGGATCTGGCACAATGAATCAACAAATATTTTTTTTTAAATACATGCAAATTTCGTGATATTTGAAATTAAATAAATAGATAATAGCAATTATTTATTTTTAATTACATATAGAAATAGTATTTTACTACTTAATTGTATTAATCGTACTTATTTCATTTGTTTAAAAAATCAACGATTTGTTGTATTTTAAAACATATACTTGAACCTGTGTTGTTTTCAAGAATATACTTGAACCTGTGTTCTTTTCAAGAACATCTGCATTAATTCAGATGATGAAGGAAAACCCGAAATTGAAAAACCAGAAATTCCAAAATTTATCAAAAAAATTGTTCATAACAATTATAATTGTTAATGTTTTATAGAAATTGTTACTGACAATCACTCTCACAATAATTCAAAGTATTTCCAGAGAAGAACCAACTTTTTTAATAAGAATTACAATTTTTTTAAGTACATACAAGTCATAATATTTGGAATTAGATAATAAAAATTGTTCATTGTCAATTTTACATAGAAACAGTTACTGCAAATCTCTCTCGCAAAATTTTAAAGCTGTTTTAGTGCAAAGAAATATATTTTCCAGGCAAAAGTTTTAGATTTACTTATTTTATTTGTTTACAAAATCAACAATCGTTGTATTTTAACAAATATAATCAAACTCATATCATTTTTCCGAATATCTATCGCTGAAAAAAATGTTTAGGTGTATCACCTAGAACTCTTGCTATCCTAGCTAGAAAGTATCGCTGGATTTCGTCTTCCTAAATAGTTAGCTGTATTGAACAGATTTTCTTGCAGCAAAGTATAGGTACAGTACCTAGAAAATTTAGCTGTCACGAGCAAACCAATTATAGCAGATACGATGTTTAAGCATGACTGCTAGAATTTTTAGCAAATGGTGATAGATTTATCTCCCAAATTTTCTGTCTGCAGGAGATAGACGGTTTTTACATCTTAGCTATCTAGTTTGCAGTCCTACCTATAGACTTCATTGGAAATTCAGCTATATTTGCCCAGCAATATATTTCTAGCTACAACAGCTATACCATTTTTTTCAGTGCACATCAATTCAGATGATAAAGGAAAAACCTAAATTGAAAAAAAACACAAATTTCAAATTAAATTTTTTTTAGTAAAAATTACAATATTTGGCTATCTGTTAATGTAATTTGTTTATAATTATTAAAACATACAATAATCAAATTATTTGTATTCTTGGAGTACTCTTGCGTTGATTCAAGATGATTTTCATTATATGCAAACCGTTGTTAAGGGGTTATGGTCAGTCGCAAGGCAACAAAAAAAACCGATTTTTTTGGCTTTGCGACTGACCCTAAACCCTTAAAGATTAAATAATAATTTTGTCAAAAATCTCGATTTTCTTATACTTTGAGTAAACCTATAATAAATAAACAAATAAAAATCCAAAAATCTCTTACCAAAGCACGCTTTGAAATTTAGCGAACTTCAATTTAAACAAAAAATAATTGTAAACCGGGGCAAAATTGAAGGCCGTAGACTGTTTTTAACGAAAAAATACGTTTCCCCCCAAATATTACGTATTACTGCAAATATTAATCGCTTTTCAATAATCTTTTTTTCATTTTCTTCAAATTTTATGAATAAACAACACTGTAAAAAATTTCTTGGGGAATTTTCCCCAAAATTGTGTTGACGCTAATTTCCACACTCTTTATGGAATTTTCCCCAAAGTTTAGTAGGGAAAATTCCCCAAACATTCGTGTGGAATATTAACCAATAAGTGGTGAATTTTCCCCATGATTTGATGGGGAAAATTCCCTATGCTATTGTGAAGTAATACCTAAAATTTCGGAAATTTTCCCGGCATTTATGTAGGGAAAATTCCCCAAAATTTATGGAATATTGTTTAAAACTTTTTGAATATTAACACTCATTATATAGAGAAATCTCCCTAAACTTTTCTGAAACATTACCCAAAAAGTGGTGAATTTTCCCCAAAATTTGATGGGAAATATCCTTGTGTTATTCTGTAGTGATTTGAAATTACCCGAAATTTATATGGGCGAAATTCGCCAAAATTTGGGCGACGCGTCATTTCTGTTTCGAGAGAGGAGACAGGTGGCGCGCCCTGGCGAAGTTCTCATGAACTACCAGCTCAGAGCGGGAATCATTCAATTTCCCAAATTGTAGGGAATATTTCCAAATTTTGGTATAAATTACCATCAGTTTCGGGAAATTTCCCCAAAAATTGTAGGTATTATCTAATTTCCTAAATTTTAGGGAATATTCCACAATTTTTTAATGAATTATCAGAACTTTTAGGGAAATTTCCACAAATCTTGGGGAAAATTATTTTCTCCAACGAAAATGTGGATTTTTCCCCACTAAAAAGTGGGGAAAATTCCCGAAATTTTTTACAGTGTAATTCCGATAACTAAAATTGAATCACGCCATGCTTTAATAATCTGAGTTTTTAACCGGCCTGCATCTCATAACACTGAAAGAGTCATTCATTGTGGGTAATTCAACGCGCTCCGAGGTGTCTGCCTCGTGAGTTTTACGAGGGTCGATGGCTATGCCGCGAAAATGCATATACAGCTAACACTGAGCATCACTGCGATCTGATGCTATTATTCTTTTCATTTTTTTTATAACATCAAATATGAACATTTTTTCAAAAAAGCGGCTCTGTTCAGCAAAACAGACTAATATTTAGATGAGTTATGCAAAATATCAGACAAAAATATTCAACCGTGCGGCTGAAAAATGAAATCCCGTTTTATAACTCTGATCAATACCCTTAATTTTTGTTGTATACAATTATATGTATTTAGGATAAATATGCAATATAATTCTGTGAAATAAATCCAATAGTTTTACTTTCCATTCCAATACATTCTTTATTCTTTTAACAGCCACAAAATACTACTCAAAGATGTAAATATTCAAAAATTTCCTTTATATCTCTTCTTGTGAAAGTCAAAATATTAGAATATAGTGTATGGATTAGTGTGATTTTTAAAGAATAGTGCAACATTTTGCCTGTGGAGGTTGTGGTGGAGCTACATGCTGTGGTGGGGCTGCTTCGTGTGGTGGGGTTAATTCGTGTGGTGCCCTAACCAAGTCACGATCATAAACACGTACGGAATAATCGACATCTGGAATACTGTCAATATCATAATTCAATGCTATTCCACTATTCCTTCGGGTTAGGGTCGGTGGTTGCTGAACATTATTTGTTTGGGATCTTGACTTTGATCTCCTGGTCATTATACTTGGAGCTGAAAAAGAAGGAAAAAAAAAATATTTACACATATTACTGCAAACACTATTATAATTCCACAGCTTTAAGTCATAATTTGAAAATACATTCTTTATGAATATAAATGAGTAAAATTTTTTAGTTATTACATTATTAATCAAGTTTTTAACTGTTACTAATCTTGGAAGCAGAGAATTTTTAAATATTGAAATGTTAAAGCGTTTAAATTGGAGTAATACTTTTCAAATACTCTTTTTCGAGATTTTTTCGGAATTTAACAGCCAATAAATTAAACATTGCACACAATAACAAATGCATGCTTTTATATGTTTTTTATAATACAGGCACAATATTTCTGGTCCTTCCCATATTAAGCTTTTAATGGAGGAAGCATGATTGCGGAATAAATTTAAAAAATGATTCCAGTTGCAGGATTGGAAATGAACGTCTCTTAATATTTTAATCATTAATTTAGAAAGATCAAATTCGTATAATTTCAGATCAATTTGAAAGTAGGACTTTTGAAAATTAGAAGTACTTGAAATAATTCAACAAATTGTTAGTTTCAAAAACTCTTTAAAAGGGTGCTTTTTCAAGTTTGATTTATTTTTTAATAATTTAGAATCCCACAAATTATTACATTAGGTGAGAAAGTAATACCTGATCTTTGTAAACATTAAAAAATATATTTAGTGGATGCACAAGGTGCGATTAATTATTTTTAATTATCGATAAATTTCCATAATTTACCATAAATCAGCATAACTTACCGAAAATTGTCAAAATTGATTAAGTTTATAGTAAATTCATAAATTACCGAAATTTGGAGAATTTTCAGTCACAATTTCAAAAAATAATCGCTGGGGGATTATATTAAAATGAAAAACGAAACATTTTTTAAAGGGAATGTCTTTACGTACCGAAAAAATCCGGCTATTCGTACCGAAAATTCGTTATAAATAACTACGACCTTTTTTAAAACCAATTTTTAAAATGCAAAAAGTTGTTATACAATGAATCAAGGAAAAATGGTTTTTTAAACGAATTTTTCAGCTATAATGTTTTAGACCATTTATTTTATTACTACAATGTAAATGTTGTCATCAAATTTTCTTCCCTAACATTTGTTTTTTATATAATATTTGAATAATTATTTAACAATTAGGTGTTTGATAATTTCGTATTTTTAATACAGTGTAATTCTGGAGGAAATTTTTTTTTTACTTTCACAGAAACAATTTCTAATGATGACAGAAAATTCATGACATATTTTAATTAATTCTTTAACTATAATGCTTAACATACATTTGAAGCATAAGTAAACAATCATTAAGCTACAATTTTTTAAATAAATTTAAAGAAGAAGTTTTTTTTATCAAACATATGCCGATATACAAAACTTTGAAGGAAAAAATGTGCTTAACTGTAATGTTTTTGACCATTTTTATTCTTACTACAGTGTAAATGTTTTCATCGAATGTTCGTAGATACAATTTTTTGAAAAAGTTTATTTATAATGATAACAAAAAATTAATAATTTTAATTTTTTTAAATAAAAAAAATGTTTCAAAATATTTGTTTCATACAAAAAAATGGTTTTAATTGTATTTTTCGTACAAAAGGATCGTTGACATTTTTTCACCATATCTACGTTGCTCAAAGAATTGTTTAAAAAGTTCTTTGACTACAATCTTTTTCAAAACTTTGACATTTTTTTACTAAATTAAAATTAAAAACTAAATAATTTTATATAATTTTGCAACTGCGATATTAACACTTTCAATTGTAAATTTCTGCACCTACAAGAAATTATTTAATTTGCCCAACTTTAATAAAAGTCACTGATAAGGGCCACCATTGTGTGCCGAAACGTTTCAAGCAATTCAATTATTTTGAATTCACATGGTCCTAAAGCCAACAACATATATCCAGATTCTCTACAAAATTAAAAAAAATGTTCAAATTTTCCAAAAACTTTGAACATTGGATGAAATTTTGAAAATTTATGACATTTTTTCAACATTTTTGGTCATTTATAAATTTACAACCAATTTCAAAAATTTCTGAAATTTTCCAAATTGTTTAGTAATTTATAAATTTGCAATAAAGCTCCAAGATCTTACAAATTTCTACCTAAATTCATATTAAAATAAAAATAAAAAGTTTTCAAATTCCTCGATATGAGCAAAAATCATGCCTGTGTTTTGAAAAAAACGTCTGAAATCATGCATTTGTTTGAAAAATATCCTTTGCACCAAGGGTGTGAAACGGGACTTTTTCGACGAATGTATATTTTCAGTACTCGTCTTCCCTTTTGGTGAAAAATATACTATTTTATGTGAAAAGATCTAAATTGAAGAAACTTAAAATAAAAGTTATTCTTAATTGAAGACATCAAAATTTGCAAAATTTTGCTTCCTCGCGGAGGAAACTTTGTAATGGTAACATTTTCTAAAACTTTTAAATTCATTTAATTAAACCTTCCTTCAATTAAAAATGTCTATTGCAATGTTCTGATCAATTGTCCGGATGTGTGTGTGTGTGTACTTAATAATATTTCAAAAATCTGTTTTTTATAGTCAAACTTCTTTCATTAGCATAATTCAAAGTTAATGCAAGAACATAAAAGATTCCTTGGTTCGAGGCAAATCGATTAACCTATAATATTAGAAGACTTTATCTAAGAGTAAGGAAGTTATGCTCATTTATAATATTGGAAACGTGTCTTTTAAACAGAAAAACTTTTTTCATCGATATAATTTATAGTTGATGCATGAATAGAAAAGACTTTTTTGAATATAAATTTTCAAATAAAATAATCTTGGCCATTAAAAAAAAATCATAAAGCTGGGAAAGGGATATGGTGCGACAGAACTTTTCCCTTTCCTCTTCCACCTCGAAAAATTAACATTTCAGATATAAAATTTGATTTGTCTGATTTGTCATTATATTTTAAAAATTGCTTGTATTATTTTGTAATTTTGTGTTTTTTGTACATTTCTATTTTCAAGTTGATTAAAGTGAAAACTTTAATTTGCCTATTATTTAAAAAATCACTAATGCTTCCTCTATAAGGAAGCAAATACATTCTCTAATGGGAAGCAAAGGGCTCGTCAAATGAGCACCATATAATTACATATTGACAGTTGTTGGGAATGAACCATTCAAACCGGAAATTGTTTTACAAAATTTAGATCATAATCATTGTATATTTACTGTATTTGAAGAAAATGTTATATTTATTATCAATATTATTTTATACTTACGAATGGAATTAAGGAAAAGCAAGAATATAAGAAATTGAGCGCCGATAAGAATCTTCATTCTTGCAAGATGGAGTCACTGCTGGAGAACTCAAGACTGGTTTTTGAAGAATTGTGTGAATGGTGACTGATACGTTTTTAAAATATAGTTGTTTCTATATATACGAACGACAAAAGCATTAATTAACTTATCTCAAAATTTATTGCACATAGTAGAAGTATGAAGGTTGCTGATCTCTGACATCAAAATCGTATGAGTATGGTTATAAGCTAGGCTAGATAAGAATTCAGAAGTATTAACATTTGCTTAAGCGTTAGTTTAAATTAGGGATTCGGGAGAAGACGGTCAGTAATTTATAACTAATTCTTATTTCTGTAGGATAACTGACGCAATGTTCAGAAATTAGGAGGAAGTCATAAATCCACTTTTAAGAAAATTAAGGCTAAAGATTAGTAGAAGATTCATAATTTGATTACCCGAACTATTTACTAATTAGATAGTGGAGAACTACTAATTTCTTAATGAAGATATTTATATTAATTTATTTAGCGCTTTATATGGGTGATTTTTAAAAAGATAAAAATTTTTATGTCCTTCGAAGTTTAATTGAGGTTCCTAGACCATTATTGACCTTTTAAAGGGCTCACAGCACACATGGTAGCCTACTTTCTAAGTCCATATAGATAAAGTGTAAACAAATTTCAGTCAAGTATACCTTTTCTGCAATAGACTTGTCAAATTTTTTGTTCACCCTATAGTTTCACATATTTAAAATGTGTCAGTACTAATCAAAAAAAATTTCCAGTATATAAGCATTGGGCACTATCTTTTAATACATGATGCAGTTTAAATTGCAATACTAATATATCAGAGAATATAGACACTGCCTGAAAGAACCACGATTTATGCCTGTCCCTCGTTTTTGTGCCAACTTTAAAGCCTCTAAATAATTAAAACGAATTTGATGTGCTAGGGGATCTTCTATATATTACGTAAGACGTTTTTCTCTTGTTTATATAGTTGTGTCATTTTTAACTTCACAGAAAGTTTATTCTCGTCTTTATTTAAACAAAAGAAAAACGTCTTACTTAATATATGGATGATCCCTAGGTATTATCATAATCGATTATAATCATAAAA
>CAKNWT010236578.1:0-10761 GCA_932066315.1 Andricus coriarius
CATTATTTTTCAAAATCTGAATAAGCAGTACCAGCTTGAGATATAGAAATAAATATGATATACATTTGATAGAATAGTGTTGAACATAATGTAAAAAAGTTAAAATTTTAGAGAAAACCGAGTGCGAATGTGTTCGTTACAGCCAAAGGAGCTTTAACAACAGAGAATTCACAATCACCAAATTACATTTGTCGATGATTTGACCTTTAATTTAAAAAGGTCTGGGCGCAAATATGGGGGAAATACAAAGACCGAGCGCCTATCAAGAGGTTAATACATTATCGAGCGCAAAGCGCGAGATAAATATATTATCGAGCGCGAAAACCAACTGTCGCGCGCCCTAGATGCGCTTAAACTTGCGAGCGATTAAAACAAAAACTACGCGTCCTATAAAAAAATAATTAATAACAAATTTTTAGATCTTGCATCTTGCATATTTTTACCGAAAAATGGATTTGTTTAGTTTCAATAGTATTTTTCACGATTAAAACAAAAATTATGTGTCTTATCAGAAAAATGTTCTCCAGAAAATTCGTTCATCTTTTGAAGATGAACAATTTTGCTTTCTAACATTTTTTTCATATCTCGTATAATTTTCCTGGAAAATGGCATTTTCTATTTCTTAAAAACCATCTTCGATAGATAAAACCAGAACGGTTGGTGAAAAATGGCTGGTTAACGAACTTGTTCTTTCTTTTTATATGATCATATATGTCTCAAAACGTGGGGGTTAGATGAAAACTGACGAAGCCAAATTTTAATTAAAATTAAAACCTCATTAGAATGAGAATCTAAAAAGTTTAATCAAAATTTGCATTCGAGAAATTCATACAAATTTATATTGAAATGAAAAATCTTAACGTATATTGAGCAAAATTATCCGTAGAATATGTTTTTCATCAATTTGTTGACGATAATTATTTAAAATGGGTTTCAGTACATTTATCCGTCTTTTTTATCAACTTCAAACTTCGAACCGATTTAGCTGAGTAAAAGGAAGTGAAAAATAATTCATGAAATTCTGAATAGTTTTGCAAGTAGATGATATTCACAGTGTCCCAGATTTTCAGTAACTATGAAATAAAACACGACGTGACGGAGTTCGTAGCTCATACATTATGAGCAATTAAGACTTGACATTCCGAAAGTCGTTATATTTCTCGGCCTCGAGTCATATTGTCCAATGTCCAATGAAACTTGGCTCTAGTTATTTTGAAACGATTCTATCATAAAATACTAATTTTAAACACTAAAGAGAAACTCTCTTGACATAAAACTCTAAAAATAAAACTCTTAAAAAAAGTTCTTTAAAGATAAAATAATTTTAAATCTTCGGATAAGGTTTCTGCTCAGTATAATTCGCCCATGGACCAAATCTCTCAAATTATTCATGCATAGAGAGGTCAAGAAGATAATCTAATTCAAAGCCTTTGCATTCGGAGAATTTATTAATTCAACATTTGCTTAGTCTGTAACCCTGTAAATAAAGTGAATCTGCCAACCAAAGCATTGTATATAAAAAAGGAACAAAAATAAAAAAATTATTATGATTGTAATGAATTGACTCGCTAAATTAAATTCCACTCTACAGTAGATAATAATAATAATCCTACAGTAGATAATCATTAATATAATATACCAATGTATGTGTGTTAAAATTTTTAAATATTAAAATTAGAATTATTTTTTTTTACTTATATTAGTGCTTATAATTAATGATTATCTACTGTATGATCACTATCTACTGTAGGGTAGTCTCCCCTATGCTTTTTAATCAGTATTCTTCATTCAAAATCTGATTCTGAAGTTGAATGAAAATTAATTTATCATTGAGAACCCGTTCCATTCAATGGCATGCATATTGTAATTACTTTTAGGCGTAACTTCGTGTTACATATTGTCATAATTTGGTATCTAACATCTGATTCATGACACTTTGGAAATGAACTCTTCGAATGGAAGTAGAATACATAACAATGGCAGGTGCTTCTCCAATATGATATTTGATATCGATACTAATGCTAATGAAGCACTTAGTGTACCATGGAGTAGGCATTTAGACCTAAATTATTAATAACTATATATCGACAATATAATTATAATATACGAAAAAATATTATAAAAATATATTAATCCTTATCGAATATTGAAATCCTTTAGGGTCTTAAAAGTGTCAACTTATGAAAAAAACCTTTCGTAAACATTTATTATAATGTGTTAATTTAACGAAACACCTATCCTCGCGGAGGATAATTTGATATAAAACGATTTCACTGGAGTCAATATTGTTTAAGACAAATTTTAAATCTAAAAAAAATAAGTTTTGAACCTTAAGTTGTGTTTAAAACAAATGTATTCAGCCATTATTTGAATTTACGTCAATAGTAAGTAATAAAAATGTTTCTGTTAAAGCTAATTCGATAAAGATTTGAAAAAGAAAGAAAAAATACTAATAAACTTGCCTTAAGTTGCAATTAACTTTTTTTTTATAAAATTTATTGACTAATTTCCATACCAGCTGGTTACATTTTTTACTAATCCGATCGACTTTAAGTATAAGATTGAGTGATTTTGCATTTTCTAGAACCATTTTACATATTTAAGAAGAAAAATACTTTTTATTTCAAGTCCATACACGTTGAAAAAGTTGTAAGGAATTAAGATGAAACGTTATTTTTAACTACTAAAAATACACTATCTACAAGTTGAAATTTTTTTTAAAATGTTTTGCAGTTAGAGATAATTTTTCATCACCATAGAACGGGGTAAATTCGATCATGTAGGGTAAAGTTGCTCACCTCCTAAATCATATTTTAAAACTGAATATCAAATTTCCTGGGGCAAAAAATAAAATATTATCGAATGTTATAATTAGTAGAGCTGTCAAACTTTATCCTACATGAGCGACTTTACCTGGTGTCACGCTACATTAAAATATCTAGATTTAAATATCAGGGCAAAAAATCAACATTTGACGAATTGAATTCGACAACCGTAACAATATTTTTTATATTGACAACAACATATTTTAAAAAAGAGTCAACTGGCATTTTAGTACTTCAGACTTGAAGAAAATCTTTACAAATGACCCCGCACGTTTGTTATGGAAATTGGGTTTCGTTTATATTGACTCAATTTCCATGAGAAACGCGTGCGTAGTACTTCAAAAACGACTTTACGACTAATAATGTATTTAAAAATAAGTGCTCGACTTTCTTTATCGGGAGCATATTATATTTTTATCTATTCATGGCACAATATTTCGCATTTTGGCATTATGCAGATTATTTCCTACGCAGTTTTTGCGAGGTTTTCCTCGTAAAAATGGTAGAGAAAAAAATCTAAACAAAGCGAAAATGTATATACAAATTTTTTGAAGCATTTTTGTTTAAATATGGAGAATATCTTTTGCCATTGTTCCACGCAGTTATCAAATTATGTATAAATGTAATATAATATTTTTAACTTCTATTTTACTATGCAATAGTTACCAATTTTTTATAAACAACTAAGCATAACTGTCTCTTCCTTTTTTTAATGTTCTTCTATTTGTATACTTTCGTTTTCGAAATATTTATTGGATGACTGAACCCACTCGGAATAGAGTAATTAAAAAAATTGAAAAATGCATTTAATTCTATTGCATACCAAAGTAGAGACAAAAAACCAAGAATGAGTATTTTTAAAGAAGCTCCTTTTCTAAAACCGTAGAATATCATTTTACACTTCCAATTTCGCGACAGACATATCTCGAAATCAATAACATAACCTCCGAAAGAATTTTGTTTTCAAGACCATATATAATAAGACGTCACTATTTTGAAATAATTATGTCGCGAAATTTAACCTGAAAATGTTTCTTTGTTCGCTTTAACAGTCTAAACCAAAAAAAAAAAAGATATGTGGTTCGATAGTGAAATTTTTCTTCCAATGTTAAAGGTAGAATTTCTTTAAATATTAATTAGGAGACTGAAAAAAATTATTGAATTGACTCCTAATCAAACTAAAGATGACTTTGATTTTTTGTCTTTACACTTAATTCAGAGTAATTTATTTTTTATTCAAACTGGATAACTGAACGCAAGTCAGAATTATGATTTGGACCACGAAGTCAATAACTAGTCTGCATCAGTCGTTCATTGGGAAAGACCATCATCCTTGATAATCGAAGCAGAATAGGAACAAGCCCCGCGCTTTAATTTCCTTGTTCAATTTCTCGTTTTAATTTCCGAAATTGACATTTAGTTTCTAGTTTAGATTTGAGATTCGTGATTCAAAGGATGTTTGGTAAGAGAGAAAAGGTCTTACCGTGGGCATCAACTGGTCTGTCGACCTGACCCTAGTGACCTTGTTCCTATAGAGTATCCTCTTGACGAATTTCTCCATAGGGTGGTTCCACTTCATGAAGGTAACGTAAAGAAGGTAGAAGGAGAAGAGCACAAGAGCCTCATACCAATGTATATAGTTATCGCGAAAGAAATAGATCAGGGTGAGGAGGCTAGCGCTATAAAAGGTGCAGTCGCGAAACAGTGGCCACCATGTGAGTGAGAGTACGGTCCTCGAGAAAATAGCACACATGCCGATGACAAAAAGAATATTAAAGACAGCAGAGCCAACGATGGTACCGATCCCCACGTCGTCGAACGAGACAAAAACCCCGATGATCGAGGTAAATAGCTCAGGGGCGGAACCCCCTGCTGCCATGAATGTGGCACCGGCCACGTCATCGGCGATCTCAAGTTTCTCGATAATTACATCGAGGGCCGGCACAAAGAACTCGTCGCAGACGATCGCCAATGCGACGAACATATAGACAACTCCAAGGATATGGAGTATAACAGCTCCATGACGTCGTTCCTCTAGCGAGAAGAGATCCGTTGGAAAAAGTGGTGCCTTCTCGGTGATATTCCCGCCGACTTTGCTATGATGATGGTGATGGATGGTGCTGTTGTATCCCTCTATGCTGGTGTTGTTAGTCCCTTGGTAGGATTTATCAGTCAAATTGTAGTCGGAGTTGGCAGTGGAGCTGCTCTGCTGGAGCGGAACCGGAGTGTTTGGTGCGGGCCGATGGGCCAGCGTGGCGGATGGGACCATGCCTAGCATCAGCAGGATCACCAGCAGCGCTGGGCTCCACATCCGGTCACGGTCTTCGCTCATGATGGAAACTCCGCGTCCACGAGGACCTGCAGGATAAGGCCCTGCAGGACGAGGACGTTCTCTTACCTCCTGCATGAGGTGTCGTACGGAGGTCGCGCCTCAGGGAAGCCCAGTTGAGGGTCGGGTCATGCCGTCGAGATAAGTAGCAGTCGCATTCTCTTCTGTCTCCTGGGAACGAGTTTTTGCGTCTCGTCCCGTCGTCTCGGGAACTCTTTTTTGTGTCGTCCTCCGTTTTCTTCGTCGCGGACGTCACGGTTGCTGTCACCTTCTGTCACCTCCACCACGTCGTCTTCCTCGCGGCCACTGAATTGCGGTGAATGGTATATGGATAGCATATACCCCAATATGTCCCACAGGAGCAGCAGAACGGCGCCCCCGCCGCGATGCCCGCCCGCTGCACACTGGAACAACCCTGTTCCGTTCCTTTCCGTTCGTTCCTTCCTTTCTCGCGTACCCGTGGTCGACTGTCTCTTCCTCTCTCAGTTTCTGCTCGCGAGGCTATCTTTTTCCCTCTTTTGCAAACACCCACCCTGCCCTCTCGCTTGCAGAGGTGGTGGTAGGTCGTAGAAGCGAGCGGATGAGCGCGCGCGCGCAACCCCTTTGCCGGGACTCCCGCTCGATATCGGAGTCAACTCTACGACTACTACACGAGTGCAACGAGTGCAACGCGAGCATATAACGGGTGTCGCCCGATCAGAATCTAGAGAACTCTCCAACTCTCGTGGACCTTGCTGACTTCCTTTCTATCGGTCCTATCCAGTATCCACCGGTTTTCGTCCTGCCGGGAGGATCAATGGCTCTATCGAGTAACGCGCCAAACCAAAGAGGCAAAATGGGCATCCAAGAGATGACGCGATCTGGAATCGCTGATCAGAACAATGATGTTTTGTTAGAAATCGATGGATTAGCAGCTGAATAGATCAGCGGGTATATTTCATGCGAGACACAAAAGGGCGAAACCGAGATAGGACACCTGGGTACTATTAAAGCCGGGCTTACAGTTCCTGTCAGTGTATACTACAGTTTTCTTACTCGTCGGGGCGATCAATGGCTACATCTCGAACACGTCACTTAATTATAGAAAGATGCCACTAATGGATAATGGAGATGTGGACTAAGAAAATTGTTCGGTTCATTTAAACAAACCAGTTTTGTTCTATTGTTGACCCAAGCAAACAGATGACTTTTCCCGAGTTCTCCTTTACTTTTTCACCATTGACAAGTTGAAGCTGGTTCCTAATATCTCCTTTGAGCATTACATCATTTTTTCACTACTCCTTCTCTTAGTATGAAATCCCTAATTAATTAGAGATCAACGGCTTTCTGATTCAATTGATCATGGTAAAAGAAACTTGTATTTTTTCAGGTTGAAAAAAAGTCCTCTGATGCGACTTTTTATTCAGATAAGAAAAATAGTCAACCAGATCTATTGTAAGAAATTAAAGAGGGTTTAAGACTCGAGCTTTCAGAGACTTTGCTGGGTTTCTTCCTTCCTTTTTATAGTTCCTATTCAGAATGTACCAGTTTTTCTGTCGCCGGGAGGATCAATGGTTACATCTGGGACGCTTCTACTAATTAGGCAAAGATTCCTCTAATGGATGATAGAGATGTGAAGTCACAACACACCATTTCCCAAGGTGTCGTATTTTGATCCAAATGTGGTTCAAAGCGATGTTTTTGCATTCTGATTAAGCTTATCATGGTAAAAGATACACGTCCATTTGTAGATCAGTTCTCAATGGTTTTCGAATGAGTGTATATTATCCATAAAGTAGGTTAAAAATATTCTTCATAATCCAAATAAATGAACTGGGTTAAATAAAAAGCCTTTAAAGTTGATACTGAGAATTTAACCAATATTAAATACTATATTCGCTGTAATTTACTCAGAAATCAGTTGAAGTTCCTGAAATTGCAACCTATACCATGTCAAATTGACGCTGACCATCCTTAAAAATGTTAATTTAAAAATATTTAAAAACTTATAAATTAACAAACTGAGTTGACCTGCGTTGGAGGCCTCTAAAGTTTTGCAATTTCAAGCCGGATGCATTCAAAGACGAGTTTCAAATTAGAAGTGCAAATATTCAGACGGTGTTCACTTATTGATATTTGCTGCAGCTTCACTCTCAAGAGTAACTTTGACTTAAATCAATTATTCCTTGTATCGAATAAAACCAAATCATTAGTGGAGGAGGAAATATCATTAATGCTTCTACATTCTTCAAGGTTTTTTATAATTCTGTTTATCAAAAGTGATCGTCTTTTAATTATCGATCTCTCATACATATGAATTATTAAGATCTCTGTCGGTGTTAATCCTGAATATGGAGCAGAAAGTTCCTTCTGACTCCTTTTTAAATCTAACTGTATTAATTCTTAAATTGTTATTCAATTTTTAATGTGTGCTCCAAGTTATTAATGACTGACATCATAAGTTTTCAATATATATAAATTACCATTTTTAAGTACTAACAGAATTAACTTGAGTTATGGATTATGGATTAATGTTTCCTGATGAAAAGAGAATTCCTTCTCACGAAACATCGAGATTTTTATAGAATAAAGGATCTTCTCGACATCATCTAGGTCTTTTCGGTCTGAAGTATGTCATTTTACATCTAGTATATTTTTTATAATTAAACCTCCAAGCCTACACTTCCTGGATCAAATAAACGTATAGGATAAATTTTTTTAAACTATAGCTAAAAGTTTCACAAAAATGAATATTTTAAAATTAATAAGATGCATTCGACACGTACTTTAAATATTTTCACAAAACTGAAACAACTTTTCAGTGAAAACAGCGAGCCGAAAATATCGTCCGGGTGTGATACACCCAGTGTAGGCTGAGGGGGTTAATTATTATAATGGTTTGCATGCATTTTTCTGTAAGGAAACTTTGATCAAATTAAATCATATATCAATTTTCTAAATATGAATTTTCTTAGTGTGGTTCATTTATCACATTTCGAACTTCCCTGTTGATAAAGACATAAAAGAAACAGGATTTCTCATTTAAATTGATAAATAAAATTCGTCCTTGAGCATTTCCTGTGTAGGAGAGGGTATCACAAGACGATTATAAGGCAGCTGATATTTCAGTCTCGTGGGCGTTTTAGCAGAAAATATTTAACGGGAAGTATTTCCTTAAGGTCGCCGTTATGTGGTATCAATCAAGAAAAAACGCTGATTCACTGATACGCCATTTGACATACCTTAACTATTAAGTAATCTAAACTGTTTCAAACTTCGAAAAAGATAGATAGCTAGCTCGAGAATTAAATTTTGTGGAATTATTCATGTAAAGAACTGTGACTTTTGAATGTTAATTTATTTAAATGAACCGCTAGAAAGTCTCTAGACTGAAGTGGTGAGCATGGCTGACTATCTCGAAAATAAGGAACATTTTTTATATTGCGGATTACGCTTTTTCGCCTAAAGCTGGGCGAAATTTGCCACTGAAGCTGAAATAAGTTGGCATGACATTCGAGTGCGTATAAATTGCTTTATAGAAAAGATCCAATGGAATTTTTTCCTACCAATGACGTATAGTTACAGAGAAAATCTCTAAGTCCAAAAGATGTTTCGTGCCTAATTTCTCTTTCCGATAAATACATTTTTAAATATTTTGCGTCATTGTTTCTAATATAAAAGACTGCATTATTATTTTTTTTTAATTTGAGTTTTAAAAAGATTATAGTAAAAAATGATTACGTTTCATGATGGAGTATAATATATGACAGCAATAAAGATTTTTCCGCTTAGTTTCCAGTAGGCATTGTTCAGCGCGAACGAAATATGGAACGCAATAAGAAAACCTTGAAGTAAGGGACGAGGAGAAATTCAATTGCACTCTCTTAGGAATCTGCGAGGCTTTCTTTTACCATCTATGTATTTGACTCTCGTGAAACCACGAGCACAAAGTGTTCATGTATGAACCTCCAATGCCCATCCTTTGATGATTACTTCGTTAGTAGCCACGGACACTACATAATTATCTTAAATTCTCGTCTCTGGTTAATAAGGGGACCAAAACGTCACAGCAACCTAATAGATGAAAATTCAACAAAATTCTCAAAACTAATACAGATTGCATATTATTTGAGAGAATCATTTGATTATACATTGCAGACTTCAAAATTAAAATCAATTTCCCTTATCACTTATCTTTCAGACAAATTTAAAATTTAGTTTAGATTCTTAAATTAAATTAGTTACTAAAGAAACCCGATTTCAAAATTCCCTTAATTTTTTTAGTTTTTTATATAATAATTATTATTTAAAAAAAATTAAACATGATTTCTCGGATTGGTATGCATCAAAATGCTAACACTTTTGTATTGGAATAATTACATATTTTTAACCTTCAATTGATTTTTAAAATTGAAATATTTTATTCAATTTGATAAAATCCCAATTTGAAAGATTGTAGAGATTGTTGCTCTTCAAGTCTACTCAATTCTGACTTTGAAATAAAAACTTCGAAATTATGCATTATTAACTTTTAATACTTTATGTATTTCAATATTATTAAGTTTCAACTTCTTGTATTGTAATTTTATTTAACTTTTTAAAATTTAAATACTTTTAAGTTTTTTGTTCTGAATTTCCAACTTGTTTACATTTAGATATTTTCTAGTTTCAACCATTCTCAATTTTGACATTAATAAATTCACATGCATTTGCATTGGAATTCTTTCAATGCTAAATGCTTCTAAATTAAATTCTCTAGAGTAGATGCAAATTCCGTAACTTTTTTCAATTTGCAAATTTTCCCATTTCTACAGTAACCCTGAAAATAATAAAGAAGCAAAAAATAATTGATCATAAATCTCTAAACAAATTTTAATTTTATATCTCTAAATTAATTTTCTACTCTTCAAAAGTTAGAACTAACAGGAAAGTTGTGCACATTGGGATATAATACCCCAAGTGCTATGTTTCTCTATGTGCCAAATTTTCTTTCCCCAAGTTATGCTACATTATTAGCCTACCCTCTGCTAATTCTCAAGTCGCCCTATATCTCCAAAACATCCCCTACCAACCACTAATACCTTCACTACGCCCTAGCATCTCTGGCCCTTTTCCTCCCACATTACCCCAAATTCTATATTTCTCTATGTGCCACATTTCTACACCAAGTTATGCTACATTATTACCCTACCCTCTGTTAATTCTTAAGTCCCCCTATATCCCCAAAACATCCTCTACCAAACACTAATAGCTTCACTACGCGCTATCATCTCTGGCCCTTTTCCTCCCACATTACCCCAAGTTCTATGTTTCTCTATGTGCCACATTTCTACACCGAGTTATGCTACATTATTACCCTACGGTCTGCTAATTGCCAAGTCCCCCTATATCCCCAAAACATACCCTTCCAACCACTAATAACTTCACTACGCTCTAGCATATCTGGCCCCTTTGCTCCCACATTACCCCAAGTTCTATATTTCTCTATGTGCCAGATTTCTACACCTAGTTATGCTAAATTATTACCCTACCCTCTGTTAATTCCCAAGTCCCCCATATCCCCAAAACATCCCCTACCAAACACTAATACCTTCACTACGTCCTAGCATCTCTGGCCCTTTTCCTCCC
>CAKNWT010236639.1:0-12302 GCA_932066315.1 Andricus coriarius
ATAATTTAAAAGAGTTAAGGATAAATAATTAAGAATTCAGGGTGACTTCCAAATGAATTGAAAATCTCTTGCAATCTTTTGAACCCTACCCAATCCCTCACTTCATTTGACTACATTCACTGAAATCCATTAAAATATTACAAAATCCGGTGAAATTCTATGACATCTGATGATATTTCCTAAAGTCCTTGAAAATTGTTTTTGAAATCAGTCTCAATAAATTACTGAAATCAATTGAAAGTTTCTTTCAATCTTTTAAAATAACCTAAAATATTTCCATTTCCTTAAAATCTTTTGATATCCGTTCAAATTTTTTCGAGCTCTTGAAAATACTTTGAAATTTTGAAAATACCCCAAAATTTATAAAATCTTCTGCAATCAAATCAATATTACTTAAATCCATTTTTAAATGACTTAAAAATGCCTTTGAATCTTTTCAAAATACCCTAAAATAATTCAAATCATTTAAAATCCCATTGAATCCCATGTAAATCAATTGCTAATTCCTTGCAATATTTTTAATATCCTAAAATATTTCAAATCTTCCAAAATCGTTTGAAATCCCTTGACATATTTTAGAACTCTTGAAAATACTTGGAAATTTTAATAAAAGCCTAAAATTTATAAAAAATTTTGAATTCAATTCAAAATGTTTGAAATATATTTTTGAAGCTCTTGAAAATGCCTTGGAATCTTTTAAAATACCCTAAAGTATTTAAAAGCCTTTACAATCTTTTCAAATACCTTGACATTTTGTTAAGCTCTTAGAAGTTTCTTGAAACTTAAAAAAATACCTTACAATCCTTCAAGTTCTTTGAAATCTGTGAAAATATTACAAAATCGCATGTACATACGTGAAATCTGATAATATTTCCTGAAATCCTGGAAAATTTATTAAGATACCTTGAAAGCTTTTCAAATCCCTTAAAATCATTGAAATCCTTAACAATCTTATGACATCTCTTGGTATCTTTTAAAATATCCTAAAACCTTATAGATCATATAACATCGTTTCATATCTTCCGATATTCTAGTAAATTCTCTAAAACAGCATGCAAATTTGGTTAAATCCCCGTGAATCATTCAAATCCTTATGAATTCCTTTAAAAAAATGTAATCTGTTGAAAATGTATTGGAATCTTTTTAAACACCTTAAAACCTTTTAAATCCTTTCTAATCTAATGAAATCTTTTTAAATCCCTCGAAACTTTTTAAAGCTCTTCAAAATTATTTGCATGTTTTTAAAAATACTCTAAAATCCTTTGAAATACCTTCAAATAATTGAAATCTATTTCTCTTGAGTTCTTGAGAATTCTTTGTAATATTTTAAATACTCTAAAATCCTAAATATCCCTTCAAATTACTTAAATCTGTTAAAAATTGCAGGAATCTTTTAAAATACCCTAAAATATTTCAAAATAATTCAAGAAAATTTATCTTTTATACCTTATTTTATTAATACATTTTTCGAGATTTGTGGATAGGATCAAGCGCAAGTAAAAATATCTTCATACTTTTCAGAAATACCAAATCCTGAAAGAATCCGACATTGACGGTTAAAATATTTGAAATACTAAAATTAAAGATTTAAATACTTGAAAACTGTCCATGTTTAGTGCTGAAAGTTAATGATTGGTTATCGCAAAGTCGGATTTTCAAAAAAAGGTAGAAAGAATATGTATTTGAACCAGTCTATGGAAAACTAAATGCGAAAGCGTGGGCAACCATGAAATTAGAATTCACGGGATTTACAAGTTATTCAAATATTCTGCGCCCGGTAAGCTACGATGAATACTCAGTGTTCGAATTTAATCCTTTCCGCAGCCCACCCTACAACCACATATAGCCCTCAATTTGAGAGGTGATTTTATAGTCAACTGTAATTTCACTCTTAAAGTTCCGGCAGCTTTTTTAAAGTGCACCCTTGCCATCCTCAATCTAAAATTCATTTAATCTTTCCCTCAGGTAACACGGCGAAAAATGCACTTAAAAAAGGGAAAATATGTTTTATCAGAAAAATAAGAAAAAAAGCTATACGTTTGATTTAAAAGACACTTGCTGACACACAAAATATTTATGCAATTATGAAAGAGTTCTATTCGAGATTTAATTTTTTTTACATTTCTAAAATTCATATTTGCAATTGAGTATTAAGATTCAAAGTCGATTTAAGATTAAAAAAGACTTCTTAAAATATTTTATTATTGATTTTAAATACTTACAAAGAATATCATTAATGCATCCTGTATGAGGAAGAAAATGTATCAAATTCACAATTATTTCCACTTTTTAAAGAAATGTTCTGATTTTTCTTCATATTTCCCTCCTTTAGTCTGTACTTGTTTCAACATTGACTGTAAGTAGAGATATTTTCACATCTTTATAATTTAGTAAATTTGAACTATTTGAAATTTATTATTTTAAATTATTCACGATTTCAGGACAAGAAGGAACATTAACATGCAAGTTCCTTAAACCTATGTAAACATCTAAATCAAGCACATCCTGTTTAGTGTCGATTATATATTCGGATGATGAAGTTCCAGAACTAGAACTATTGCGTTCGACAAAGAGAAGATTATACGGAGGATGAGAGGGTTGTTCTCCTTTGTCGCGGATCACCAAGGGTTGGATAATTGATTAACTGCAATTGTCGATTCAGTGATTCGATTGTTTCAGCAAACTATTGCAGATCGGTTAACCCATTGCTTAACCGTTAGAATATCGATAAAATAATACAATAGGGTAAGGAGGGGCAGCGCCCACCAGTTAACAGTCAATGATTTTTTTGAAGTTGATAAGATGTAGAATTGATCGTTTTTTTTTTTATTTCGAGTCCTACATTATTATATATCATATTTCTATAAGTAATTATTACATGAATAAAATAATGATTTAATAATTTAATTATTTCTAACAAGCTGTATTTCGTCGGCTTTGCCCCACACCGGAGGGCAAAGCCGACCGCAGCTTTTTATAAAAATCAAAACATTTGAAGATGGGAAAACATAATGGTTCGCGTCTGTGGTATTTTATGTACTGGAAAAATTACCTTTTAACATATCCAGCAAGAAGAATAAGTTATTTTTAATGAAAATAGTGATAGCTGTAATATAACCTCTTATTCGTTGACATTTCACTAGATACGGCTACGGGCAATGGTTTCTACCGTACCGACCGGATCGAAAATAATAATATTCAATAGTTTCTTGCATTTAGCCCAGAAGATAAATGGCTCTTCTACATTACCGATCACTTATCATAACCTAAGAACTTTTGAACTATTATTTTCGTCGGGCTTGCCCCCCAGGTGAGGCCTCAATTATTTACGATATTTAAGATACTTTGGACTTGAATTACGTTCAATGATTATAATAAAATAATGTGATATTATTTTATTTGTCAAAATAACAAATTTTCATACTGTAAGTATTGCCATTAATGTTGAAAACTTTATATTTTTGCCAGCGAATCTTCCATTCTTTCGTTATCAAAACTGTTTTCTGCATAATTTTTCTTTTACAACGTCAATTTTCAAGCTTTTAGTAAGTCACACTATCTCTTTAATAAAATAGATTTATTTAATGCAAAGTAGAATTAAAATTGGTAAATAATAGCGATGTTATAAGCAAAGTCGCCTTTGCCCCACCGGTCGGCGCTGCCCCTCCTTACCCTATTCAATTAGGATGGACCTTGTTATACTAGAAATTCAATCCACTTCCCTCAAAAAGACGAATAATAATAATAATATATTTGAACTGTTTGCGGTCATATCGAAAATATTTTTGGTAAAAGTACCAAAAATTTATTTCTGGTGAACAATTGACTTACCTGATTTTTGCCCTTGAGGACGAGGACGTTGGTGACTCGACCAAATGGAATGCCCAAGTGAATAATTTCTGTCTCCGATACTTCATTGGGTATGTTTCTGATGTGAATGACCTTCGATGGCTTTCCACTGTGAGTTTTGTCAAGTTTGGCCTGAAAATAAAATACAATAATAGTTATTATTATATATATTTAAAAAAGAATTTAACATTTTATAACTAATAGCCCCAAATGTTCTAAAAACAGGAGAAATGGGGTGATTTTTCAATGAAATAGGGAAATAATAGGGGAATAAATTATTTTAAATAACATTAATGTATGTACCATATTCCTAAGATTTCAAATAGAAATATATTGCATTTTCATCAAAATAGTAGAATTTTCAACCCAAAAAGATGAATTTTCAACAAAAGAGTCAAATTTTTAACAAAAAATTATACATTTTAACCGAATGATCCACTTTTCAAACAGAAAGGATTAAACTTCAGCCAAACACAGTTGCATTTACAACCAAATGGTTAAATTTTTAGCCAAAACGAAGAATCTTTTAGAAGACAGTTGAATCTTTAACTAAGAAAGATGAATTTTCAACAAAAAAGATAACTTTTCAACAAAATAGTTTATTTTTCAACAAAATAATTAAATTTTCACTTGTACAATTTTCAACCAAAAGAGATGAATTATGAACTAAAAATATAATAGTAGAATATGCAATGAAAAAGAGTTCACTTTCAACCAAAACAACGACTTTTTAACAAAAACTACGATTTTTCTACAAAACAATTAATTTTACAATCCAAAAGGACCAAATTTATATAAAAAAGATGAATGTTCAACAGAACAGTTGAATTCTCGACCAAAAGAGATGAATTCTGAACCAAAAATATGATAGTAAAATATTCAAATCAAAATAATTAACTTTCAACTAAAAATAATGGGATTTTATTATTGCGTTCTATTAATTCAGTTCTCATTTAAGTTTAAGAACCAGAAAAAGGGAAATTTTCTTGAAAACAGGGGACAATTGTAATTCTATAAAAAAAAAGGGAGAATAGCGGAAAGTATTATGTGAAGTTTGGGATTTAATGAACAGCAGTGAAAATTATGCACACTGAAGCACCTTGGGTTATTTGAGAATGTAAATTGTGACTTTCCGCAAGAAAATCATTTCAGTCGTAGTTTAGGAGATATGTATTCGCGTTTTTGTGATCCAGGATCTAAAAAATAGATTTTGGATTTGCGATAGGATATCATATTTTAATCTGGGATATATTTGGTAACATTATACTTCTATGTCCCCGAAATGATCAGAAGTGGGTAAATTTTATATTTGAACACAAAATAAGACACAAGACAAAAAGCTTCTGCTGGGAATCTCCAACTAAAAATCAGTTTTTCACGAAAAGCGGTTTTTAAACTTTTAATTTCGAAACATTTAGATATCCCAAAATTATAACTTTCTTATGCCAATTATTCGTTCTCAAATTTAAAATGTACTTTAGTAACTATTTGAACGATCCACCAACACAAGTTTCAAATTCCTTAATATACATTATAACATGAAGATTATAAACACATTTTTTTTGAAAAGCCAAATGATAATCATTGCAAAAGTAAAAACAAATCTGAAAAATCCCAGCTGTTTCCCGGTGCTCAACATTCCAGACTAATGCCCGGTTTTCCCGGTCAGTGACTGACCCTTGAGTTTATATCATAATGATAGAAATATAAAAAAGTATAGACAAAATACATTTTTATTTGATGACAGAAAAGGATCAAGACATAAAACTACATTAATATGCACATACAGTGACAGTTTAAAGATACATTTTCTGTGAGAAGCTCCAAGCTGGATAACATAATAAAAAGAGGAGAGGGTCACAAGGTTCGAACGGGATGGATGGATAATACCGTCTCTTATCTCTCAGTAAGAAGCACGTTTTCCGATCAGTTAAACCCGACTAAACCTCAACAACGTTTTTAAGAGTCTCGTCGAGCGAGTGGAAGGATAAACGGGTGGGGGCCATAAAAGGAAAAATGGCTAAGAAGATGTTAAGATGGGGATGGGCTTGAGTAGATTTTAACGGAAATGCGGTACGAAGAAGGAAGAACCGACAGGGGTTGATTTGCAGAGAAGTCGACTAGATTGAGCCTTGATTGAAAACTCTGCCTTCAGCAACAAGAGCTTCGATTTAAATATAAGGGAAACCAGTACGAGGTGGATACCAGTATGAACTAAATAATGGGAAAAAGTGACTGGGTTTTCAAGCAAAAGTTATGTAGTATTTTGTTATGAATTGCAGTATTAAACACGAGTTTTATAATCAGACTGCTTACCATTTACCATTTTTGGAATGGGAAAATGAAAAATATATTTTGACATAGCGATTAAAATTTTGTTCGTTGATAGATTATCATTTTTTAAGGAATGAAATAGTTTTCACTATTCTTCCACTGGTTCATTCGATTCGTCAAACTCTTGGCTTGAAAACTGCCTGATCCTCTTACTTTTTATCGAAAATATATTTTACTTTTTTCCTGAGAAGTGCTGTTCGGTACGACATGAATAAATTGTTCACAGGTTAGGCTTGGGTATCAACGCATTTTTGTTGTGCCAGGTTTCGGGCACAAACAAGTAAGTGCTACCAACCAAACAACTTTGAAACAAATAAACAAGTTCACGCTTTTTACCAAACGGTTTAAAATGTCAATAATTAAGTCGTACCAGAAAAGTATCATCTGAATACAATTGTGAAGTGTTAAAAAAGTATGAAATATAGGATAAAAGTCTAATATAATACATGCAATGGCATTCGTATATTTAAAACGAATTTTTCTGCTTTAATTTGATATTTAATACTTTCTCCACTTGTTCATCATTTATCAATATTACGACTTCAAAAGTTTTTCTATCCACCTCGTACTGGTTTCCCTTACTCCACAGGATTTTATTCCCATCCACCCTCCTGATCTTCGAATCAGTCAGAAATAAATTGATTTAAACCATCAAAAAAGGGAAGCGATCTCTAATTCCCTTACAATAAAAGTCCATTACGCGCTTTCTCATCAGCTTTGTTAGCTCGTTACCTAGTTTTAACCAATATTTTTCGGTTGAGGAATTAACGGAAATTACATTTGAGTGAATCCAACATTGAAAACTGGCATCAGTTTATAACAACGTCTATGAGATTTTTAGTTTTGAACAAAACACGTATTATGTAACGATTACCGGGTTTTCCTAATCACATTTTGTTTCACCCGACCAATTTAAAGATGTCTTTTTGTAATTTGTCACAAACCGACATATATGAACAATTATTCTTGTATACGTGCCAAACTAATACTCAATCATAGAGTAAAGTGATAAATATTATTTAAAACTACATTGCCGATCACGAGTATGACACCACCTGTTTATTGATGATTGTTTATGAAGTTCTTTTAATGATAATTATATGATAGTTAAAGTTTTTCTCTTGAATAGGTTTAAAAAGCTATCGGAATTTGATATAAAATAAGCCAGGATGAAGTCATTTCATCAATTTCTTAAGAAGATGTTGTAAAAGTAGTGCAAATTTCAATGATTTCTTAAAATTTAAGTAAAATCTAACATAATAAACATTTTTCAGTGTCCTTGAAATCATTTTAAGGTTAGATTTCTATAAAATCACACTATTTATTACCATTATTGTAAAACATGCTTGCATGGTGCAACATGTTTACAGTTGAAACAAAAATGTTGGAAAATTTTTAACACTTATTCTGCTGAAAGAAATATTTTTGTAAAATATATGAAATAAGTACTCATGAGTTTTCTATCAAATTTATTTAAAATATATATTCAATAGATTATACGTGAAGCAATCACATTTTCCCTCTGATTCTCGACTAAACAATAAAATAAAGACAAAGTAAAAGAAAAATAGATTTTGCAATAAAATACCAAATATCCCCATCCTAAATAAAACTCGCCGGGTTTAAACGGGTTTTTCTCGGCTAAATCAAATCCCCGGGTTTTTCCCAATTTCCCGGTTCATTTAGAAAGGGCTTAAATTGAAAAATATATAATTTAACCATTGTAAATATACATTGTTTGAAATTGAGAAATCTTTCATTGAAGATTAAAAAAATGTAACAAAAAAGTCCAGTTTTTGGTTAACAAAATAAAGTATTATACAATAAAAAAAGGATGGAGTTTCAAATCTTTCCGTGTTTCAGTTCAAATTAGAAATATACCTCCCAATTAATAAAAATTCAAATAGAAAAGATTCGATTTTGGAAAAGATTGGCGCTAAATTAAACAATGGTACAGAAAATTGAAAATTTTCGAACATGCAAGCATTTATATTCAGAGAAAAAAAATAGAACTAAAGTATTCAAATTTAAACATCTTTGAATTAATAAAATTTCAAAACTCAAGCAAGCAAAGTTGAATATGAATGCATAACTGATTCCTTTCATTTGAAGATAATATTATGATGTGAATGTCTGTGAATTATTAATAATTTAAAGTATGTAGAAATTCCTGGGAACTTTATTGAAATTAATGAAATTTTCAAATTTAAACCAATTTTTTAGCAGTCTAGAATTTAACATTTTAATTTTAAATCCCACCGGTGCGAAGGAGAAAGATCTTTTTTCAGAAATAAATAATTTTTTAATTTGTAATTCACTGAAACTTAAATTGGATTTTAAAAATGGAAAATAAACTCCAATTTGAAAGCCTTATGTGTTAAAATATTGTTTGTTTATCTTTGAATGTAATTCAAATCAGAGTTTAATAATTAGTTTCATTCCTATGTGATTTTTCTTCTTTGATGATACTTTTCTTTTGCGCTAAACGGGTTGTGAGTTTGGGGTTTAGAATTTTTGTTTCATTCGCCTGGAAACAACCTTAGTATAATAAATGGAATAAAAAGGTTTTATCAAATGGCAAAGAAATTCTAAAATTTAAGTTTAGAATTTTTTTTAAACTTATAAATTCAAAATGCTCCCATAGAGTGCAAAGTTGTCAGTATCATTTTACGGAAATTCTTTACAACACTGCTATAGCGTTTGATCTAATTTCCTTCGTTTAAACAAAAAATATTCCAAAATTGTACTGTCTAATCCTAAAGAAATAAATTTTTTTATCATTAAATTTGATACTATCTTAAAAAACTTTATGCGATTTTATGTAATTTTGTTGCCTTCTATTGTGATTTGAATGTCAGGTGAATAAATATCAATCCATAATGCCACAAAAGAAAAAATCAAGAACATCCCGGATAAAAGGTGTGGTGCAGAAGATGAAAAAGCGGTATTGATAATGTGAAAGTGCATGACCCTTGGCACGTGATAGAGATTAAAAATTCTCCCTCTCGATTTTATAAGCATCCACGCGATGAGTTGGCCATTATTGGGATCTAAACGATCCAATATGTCTGCGAGATCAGTGGTTGTGTGCGATGATCGAGGGCAAAAGAGCCAGGAACCCAAGTGGGTTGTCCAAGCAAAAGTGGGCATTGTGGTCCATCTGAGGAACGCTTCCGGTTTCATCGCCCCTTTTACCTTTTGCCCGCTTTCTCATCCCATTCTTAGGGGTGGATGGATCTCTCGGTCGCTTAACCCCGTCAAAGATGTCCATTTTCCTGTCGCCTTTTTTCGCCCCAAGCAGGACACACTCATGCTACATCCCGAGAAAGTGAGATGGCAGACAGGAAGATTTATAGGAGAGTGGTTTGTAATAAAATACCAGCTACCCTGTGCCATTCGTGCACAAGTGATTTTTAAATCCACTACTACCAAGCTTCCAAAACTTCTTCTCGATTCTCGGCGGCACTACCTTCTTATATACTCGTTCATGTTTATTCCCGTACTTGGAATACTCGGTGATCCGACATATGTGCTCGACCATGTCTATTCCTGTGCTTCCAGGTTATCTCGAACGTCTGCGTTATCACATTCCAATATTCCGCTATAAATGTAAGTCAGAGATATGAAATCTCGACAAAAGGATCGAATATAAACGTGTGCATACGTTTCAAAGAAAACCGCAGAACTATTGTGAGGGCATCTTTGGGTTTAAAAATGGAGGGATAATGTTGGTATGATTCTCTAAGATTAAGTTTCATTTTGATGGCATGCGTTCTATTTAAAGAAAAAAGCATATTTTCTGTTTTATTATTCCCTTTAGAGAGCAGGTGAATACGATGCTACCAATATTGCAATTTTCTGTAATTGATTTCTCGCGGATTTCCTCCATTACGAGCCATTATCGACATTTGGTATGAAATAAAATAAAATGAGTACTTTGTGTGAAATGTTTCTGAAATTCAAATTAACATCTGTGTTAAAATGAATATATTACTGTTATTAAAATTGATATATTATTATTATTCAAATTAATACACTCTTCTCTAATAGGGGTGAGACCTGGGGGGTAAAAGTAATTAATTTCTGTGCGGCAAAATCATCATTGGTCAGCAGCCTTTAACTAATTTTGTTCAAGCACACGAAATATATTATTATGATGGTGATGAAACCGGGGATGATTCAGATGAAACAAATGTTCAAGAACATTTTAAAAACATTCTAGAATATTGTAAAAAAAGTCAATTATATTAAAAGTTTTATTTTGGCCCGTATTTTAGGAACAAAGCATGTCAACAAGATGAAAAAGCTTTAAATGTACAGTTTTGAAAGATTTAAAAAGGGGAAAGTCATAAAACTTTTATAATATTTAAAGTCATTATGACTTTTTTATGTAATAAACTAAGAAGGCTAGAGACTCCACTCTTGCCTAAATTTATAAAATTGTAATTTTAATAGATTCTAGCAATTTAATTATTTTTACTGAAACTAAAACCAGAAGGCAAAAATGTTAAAAGCTTCGCCTTTATTCCAATTATTTTAAGCAAAGAAAAAATGTTTAAATGGAAAAGAAAATTAAAGAAACATAAAAGTAAAACGTCAAATATATTCATTTCAAAAATATTAGTTTCCAATTATTAATTTAACTTTTTTGTACAATTTCGAAGATTTAAAATTAATCCCAAAGAATTTCATATTGTATTATAAATTGAACAGTATTTAACTTTACAGTTATGCGTTTCTAGACTTTAAATAATAAAACGAACCATTTTGAAACAACAGGAACAAAAACCAAAAGTATGTCTGCGGATGAACTTCATGCTGCAAACGGAATGTATTAGTTGCGAACACATGTATATTATTATTATATTATATTATTATATTATTATATTATTATATTATTATATTATATTATTATATTATTATTGTTATTATTAATATTCGAGAACCGTCAAGGACATTCGTCAATTTTCAGAGAAACACATTGTAATTATTCGCCATTGCTGCGCGGAAATGCAAGAAGTCATTGAAAGTACAAAATGTTTTCAAAATCTTTTCTTAAAATTATTATCAAAGGTTGCTTTCAATACCAGGGTGGAATTTAACCTCTGCAAGCTATCAGAAATAGATAGGGAGACCACCCTACAGTATATAATAATTAATTAAAAATACTAATGTATGTAAAATAATGCATTTAATTTAGGTCCCGGAAGCTGGAATTACAACGTTGCCATATCGATATGGGCACTATGCCATAATTAAGTGCTTATTTAGTGTTAATTCATGCTGCAGAAAAAAAATTTTGTGCCCGGTAATTTTGGTCAAAAACATGTATTAATGCCAGCTTCAGATGAAGCCACAACTCCGGTATGCGAAACTCGGAAACTATTAGTGATATCAAGTTCTTCTTTGCGCAGGAATTTAGTGCTAATTAAGTGCTCTGGATTAGTGCCATGCACAAAATCCGGGCACTTTTTTTTAAATCAAAAACGTGTAGTAATGCTGGCTTCAGGCGACTCTGGTACGTGGAACTCGGAAACTATTAGTTGTATCAAATTCTACTTTGCATAGGAATTTAGTGCTAATTGAGTGCTAATGAAAGCCGCAAAAACCAAATTTTGTGCCCGGAAATTTTGGCCAAAAACATGTAATGCGACTGTAATGTTCAGGCGACTCTGGTACGTGAAATTCGGAAACTATTAGTGGTATCAAATTCTACTTGCACAGGAATTTAGTGCTAATTAAGTGCTAATGAAAGCCGCAAAAACTAAACTTTGTGCCCAGTAATTTTAGTCAAAAACATGTAGTAATGCTGGCTTCAGGTAACTCTGATATATGAAACTCGGAAACTATTAGCGGGTTCAAATTCTACTTTGCACATGAATTTAGTGCTAATTAAGTGCTAATGAATGCCGCAAAAACTAAATTTTGTGCCCGGAAATTTTGGCCAAAAACATGTAATGCTGGCTTCAGGCGACTCTGGTACGTGAAAGTCGGAAACTACACTCAGAAAAAAGTTTGTTTTACTGAAAGAAAATTTCTTTGAATCAAAGAAAAATATGTATTGGCTCTCAGTCAAACAAATTTTTCTTTAAATCAAAGAAATGTTTTGGTCGCCTTTC
>CAKNWT010236641.1:0-12199 GCA_932066315.1 Andricus coriarius
GCCGGAGATCGTGGAGTTCACACGAGAAAAGTGAGGATGGGGTTTGTACGAGGCGGTATAAGGGTGAAAGGGGGGTATAGATTGTTAGATTAACCTAGAATTCCCAGTCGCTGATCAATCTCTCTATCAAGCACCCCAGGCGAAGAGCGTCACAAAGTCATTATTAAAGCTCTCCAGTCGGGCCCATTAGTATCCAAGGTCTTTCGTTTCAGGAGTCACTCACGCCACTGATACTCTGCATCATGCATCTCTTACAAACTATTTTTCACCACACTTTTCTGTCCTGGCATATCTATTTAGCATTTCCTCCATGCATTTCCTCATGCAAACTTTTATATTTCTAAGGCTTCTTATATCTTTTCGAATTAGGGTCTCAATCACACATACCAACCATTCTTTCCTCGGTATGCATCTGGGTACGCTACCATTAACTTTACCTGGATACAATTGTTTCGTCAGTCGTTCATCTTTCATTCTCTCAACATGACCAGACTATTTCAATGAATTTCTTTCACACTTATCAAAAAGTGTCTCCTCTACACCACATTCTTTGAGGACTCTCTGATTACTGATTTTGTCCATTAGCGTTTTACTCCACACATTGCCCAGGTATTACATGCTAACTGCGTTAATTTTACTCTTATCGTTTTCTTGATAGATCCGGGACTCGCTAGCGTACAGTGCAGTGGGTACAAGTATAGAATTTTATCTGAGATAGGCAGAATAAGCACGCTTTTCCTGCCCGCGAAGCGGCAGTAAAATAGCATTTCATTGTACCGCGATGGGCGGCACGTAAAGTGGCAGCAAGGAGGATTAAGTGAGTGCGAAGTGAAAGAAAAGTGAAATAAAAGAGTGAGAAGAATTGATTTTAAAACTAGGTTAAACTATAAAGTGGATTTTTGACTTATAACGTCGCCCCACACGCGTGCGTACACGGAACATTCATGTGCCATTTTACTTCAGACAAAGTATCGTATGAACCATGGCAGTAAAGTTGTTTTATACTCGGATGCAGTTTTACCGTCCGAGACAAAGGCGAGGTCGTTAAATTCTGCATCCTCGTATAAAGTTCAAATTTACTGCCTCGGTGCATAATCTACTAATATATTAAAATTTTAGCTTTATTTATTATATTTTTAATTCTGACAATGGCTCCTCCCCTGCCGATAATAATCTGCCGACCCTCGTTTATACGCCTGGATATCTCAACATCGATCTTTCCGTCAGTAGTAAATAAACTTCCAAGATACACGTACTTCTCAACTTGTTCTAGGCTTTGATCGTCTAAGGCAATGTTGCATACTGTTTTCTCACGTTTTCCTTCAAACACCATAATTTTGGTTTTATTCGCTTTAATTTGTAGACCCATGTTCTTCATGCTGGTACTCAGTCTACTCAACATTATCTGCAAGCCTTCGATTGACTCTGCCATACCTACCTTATCATCTGCAAACACTGACCCACGCACTTTCACAGTCCTGAGATCTATAGTCTGCACTACCTGCTATACTGCTACACTGCCTGCCTGTATTGCTTTTATTGCTTTTAGGAGCCATCCATTGACTTCGTACTCTTTCAGGGCTTCCCAAGACTTACTTTTATCCACCTTATCGAACGCTTTTTCCAGATCAACAAACGGACAGAAAACTTTTTTGTTTGCCCTCAAGCTTTTTTCTGTGATTTGTCTTTACTATCAATAAGTAGTTTTAAATATATTTTGCTAACGATACTTAGCTTTATGGTAAATTGAGAAGGATTGAACGGTTGTTTCGGATTAGTGTCGAACTTATTCGGGTTTGGATTGATTCAGATCGAAATTGAAGAGTATGGATTCTCGGATTGAGAATGAGTGAATATCGCTCGGGATCAATCTCGGCTTTATTACAATTGATGGATTGAGAACGATGCAAAATTTTGAAGTTTAAAACACGAAAACCAAATAGAAGACGTTATTCATATTAATTTTTGTTGTACTTTTTTCGGATGTCAAACCCCAAATCTTTATTGCTTTTTTTACAAATGATTCGATTAATTTCATGATTTCCACTCCACCCTAGTATAGAGTACTGAAAGGTACCCTCGAACATTTTTGTTGAAGGTCAAGAAAGTCCGTTCCCTGATTTGTTTTTTTTTTTAACTGGGGTAGGTTTTGTTCAAAAAATTTCATCATTTATGTAAAAAAAATTCTTAGATCATATTCAGCAATTTTCAAGTCATACAGTATTCTAAAATAATAATTTGTCAGCCAAATTGACATATTTGGAGAATTATGTCTCGGAAGCTGTTGCTCAAAAAAGATATTTTAAGATTTGAAAGATTTCCAAGATTTTCGGCGAGATTTGAAACTGGTTTTCACTTGTTTTTGAGTCGCTGAATCTTGGGATCTCATCGTGCAAACCCGAATCTGGTTTTTATGATGCTGAATATTTAATTTTTTGATTCTATCCTATCAAAAGAAAACTTTTTCTCACAAATTTTTGATAAAAATGGCTATTTTTCATCAAGAAATGTTATGGAATTTGAAATGGCTTTTTCAAACAATAATTTACGTTAAAAAGTTTCTATTTGTTCGAGATAATTCTTTTTCCCCTAAGAGAGTTACACTGCAGTCCCGCTTTACCCTTTCCCGATAAACCAGATAAGGTAGTGCAAGGGGGCGAAATAGAGGCGCTTGCAAGTTCAGCGGAGTTACGATGTTTACGGTTCGAGATAGTGTCTTTGTTGATTAAGGGTACCCCCGAAACGGCCACTATAGCGGGACTCTAGTGTAATTACGTAATAGGCAATGAAGAAGTTTCAAATTTTTTTTAGCAATTCTTTCTGGCATATTTCAGTAAAAAATGAAATCAATCTAAACTTTTTATTCTTTGAAAAAATATCTCCCTTCAATGTTGCCCCAAATGAATATTTCGTTATAAATCATTACAAATTAAGTCTCCCAAGTAATTATCATAGATTAGACCAAGTGGGTACCGAAGAATTCATTACTGTTTCTGATGTAAAATAAGCTTGCAAAATTTTAAAACGAATTTCTATTCAATTAGATCAGTAAAATCAACGAATGAACCATGTTTAAAGTTCAAGGTATAAATGCTGAAAAATAGCAAAAAATTAGAATAAAAAAGTATTTAGTTTGAAAACTGAAAAAAGCATACCTACGATACGCTATACATTTTAATAGTGTAAAATTCATTATTTAATAATTTTTTATGTAAAATACTGTTGATTTACTGATCTATAATTTCCAGAGAAACGAGAAAAAATTGACCGCAGCCCGGGCTCGAACAGTCTTCACATTAGTCAGTGCGTTAACCAATTACGTCACCAAAGCCTAATAAGATCGTTTCTCGGAGCTTGTCGCGTAATTGGTTAACGCATTGACTCATGAAAAGGCAGAGGTTCCGGTTCGAACCCAGGCCGAGGTAGATTTTTCTCTTTAAACAAAAAATTATAGAATAGAAAATCTACACAATTTAACATAAAAAATTATTTAATTACCCTAGTCGACACAAAATGACATCGAAATTTCAGAACAATTTATTTCAAAAGTAAGAAAAGGATAAATGAGAGCCAGTTTTCTAAAATCAGTACACTTTTCTGCTCACGAAATATCGTTCTCATGAAGCTGGTAATCACGGCCATGAGATCATACAGGAAAAGTGAAACAAAAGTTTGTCCTCGTAGGAACGAGGATGCAACTTTCAAGAAATGCACCCACAACAGAATTGGCAATGGCCCACAGCTGTCGGATTCAATCCGACATTAATTTAAAATGCCGTGCCTTGGAGACTTTTTAGAGAAGTACGCGTAAGTACAATACTTATGTATGCAAAGTGGAGCCTCACATGTGATTTGTAGACGGTGGCTGCATATGGAAAACGAAAAATATCTTATTCGTGATGTAAACAAGACAGGAATGCTTAATAACAATACAGACGTACGAGGCGCGAAATTTGACAATTTGGTTTCTCGCACGTTCAGTCGTCCAATCACACGCAAGAGGTACACCTTAATTGGAATTCATTTTCTGACGATTTATTACGTATGCAAATGCTGTTGAAGAAGAGAGGAAACAAATTGATGAGATTGAAAGCTTGTGTATATAAGACGGAAAAAATTAATTGAACGTTCTGAATAAAATATGAGTCACTGACGAAAAATTACTTTCAATTTATGCATTGATAGTTCCATTTGTAATTGAGGTGTTTCAACGAACAAGCTATATTTAAATTGGCGAATTACAATTAAATTACAAAGATTTAGATTGTTTTTTCTTTATTATGAATGATGTGTTTATTAAGTTATGCTATGATATTATTTCTTGTACAATATCAGCAAAACATTGTAAGTCGGCCGACTGCCTAGGCATTCAATCGACTTTGAGCGGTCAGAAGAATTTGGGACGTAATCTTTCCAGGCACCCGATAAAAAAGACTCATTTCGCGCATAAATTGAAACTTAAAAAAAATATAGAACAAAAACCTATATGTTTTAGTCCAAATCCTAGGACCAATGGTGTGTATGTATGTTTGAACAATCGTTAAAGATAGCAAAAACAGGTTTTTGATTATTGCAACCAACCTATTTGTCTGACAGAAAAAATTTGAGTTGAAAATTGTAGGTCTCACAAATACCTACAAAATGACCGATTGCATATTAAGATTCTTTCATTTGTTTACTTGAAAAAGAATAATACCGCCCGAAATTTCTTTTATATATATATATAATTATTTTGGCAATAATACCGCAATAAGTTTCGTAATTTCAGAACATATATCCCTTGCCACTCTGAGAAATTTTCCTAAAATTCAGTCCAAAATAGTTATTATTTTTCCGAAGAAGTAATTTGATATAAAAATTGACTTTTTTCAACGGAATTTCTACACGTTTGGCCAATAGTATATAAACTCAAGTGGGTGATTGTACTCTGCAAGAGTTGTACTATCAAGTACATTTAGTGGCAGAGGGACTTTTTATAATCAAATTGCGTAAAAGTGGCTTCAAAAAGATGTTAAGTTTTTTTCATATAAGAAATTAATCAACTCGGATAATTGTCATTTCATAAAGCTCAAGTTCGTACCAAACATAGAAAAAAGTTCTACTAATTGTTATGAAATTCACGAAGCAATGAATTCTAATTTTATTCTGCACAATCATGTCTGATTCACGGGTTCAAATTGCAAACAAGTTTAATATCTCAGCAACAAATTTATGTATCAAGAATATCAAGATGTTTGTACCATAACTTTCCATTCTGGTTACAAATCTTTTGGTTGCTTCTCAAAAAAATTAGATCTAATGCCTTAAGTTAAAAACTATTTTATTTATCCTCTATAATTTGGCTCTCTAATTCCTATACTTGATGCAAAATTCAGCTTGGTATGTTTAAAAACGCAGTAGCAGTGATTGTTTAAAAAAAAATTATCTCGCCCCTCCCTCTTAAATTAAACAATTTTGTTGTTGTTGACTATTCGTAGAAATATAGCACCCTTCAAAAGGATTTTATCTCGATTCCATCAAGTAAAAATTGACGAATTTATTTCATTTTTTGTTATGAAAAAACATACCGTTTTTTTGCAGCCACTTTTATGCAATTTAATTATGAAAACTCGTTTGGCCACTTCCGTTGAAAAATAGTCCATTTTGTAATAAAAAATGAGATTCTGGGAAAACTAATCATTATTTTGGGCTGAAGTTTTGCAAACGTTTTTACAGTGGCAAGGGTTATATTTTCTACAATTTTTAAACTTGTTGCTTGTTTGTTGCAGAAATAATTACGTATTTAAAAAAGGCAATTTCGGATAATTTTTTTTCAAGTAAATAAATGAACGAATCTCAAAGTACCAGCCTTCATTTTCTAGATATTTGTGAAACCTACATTTTGTAACTAAATTTTTTTTTCTATCAGGCAAAAACGTTGGATGCAAAAAACAAAAAACAAAAAACTTGTGTTTGCTAGCTTCAACGATTTTTCATAAACGCTATCGGTCCTAGTATTTCGACTAAAACATATATAGGCTTTCGTTCTACATGCTAACACTACGAAAATCCGAAGTCAAAATTCTGGTACCAGCTTCTGCGTGAAATTTAATAGGGCGCCTGTACTACTGGTTAAGTCAGTCATTCAGAAGAATACTCAACCATTCTTCTAAACGCGTGATGCGTCTTAGACAATTAGAACAAACAAACTACTTATTTTTATTTTGATGTTCATCTAATTAATTAAATATACTTTCACAAAATAATAAGACATCCTTACCTGTTGGCAAAGAATCTCACCGGCGCGAAGAAGATTCATGGAGAGGTTACATGACCGTTGGGTCAATATGCACCCGGAATATGCTCATAAAACGCCTCAGTATTTAGGAGATCAGGTATCCTTTTTGCGCAAAAACGGATATAAAGCTCTCTTTCGGCAAGAAGAAGAGCAACATCCTCCAGCGAACATATCACCCGTTCCAGCAAGACCACCTTTGCAGATAGCCGATAATGCCAACATGAGAAGTAGGAGATCTATCCACCAAAAAGTCTTTCTCAGGATTGACAAATTATCTGAAACTAATAATGCTCTCCCCGATTTGCTCCCCGAAGATATTAATCTCTGGAATCTGAACTGTGTAGTTTACGAGAAGGCGGTCTCTGTGCTTAGCAACAATAGAAGTAACGATACTTCAGTACGCCTGAGTAAGACTCGTGAGCGTATTGCACAGCTTCAGTTAAATATTGAAACGGCGAGACGGCATTCATCAACTATTCAGTGCGTGATTAGCTACATAAGATCAAATGAAAAATACACTCCACAATTCAGGGCACTTGCTCGAAACTTAAGGAAAGCAAATCACACGCTGAACAAGTGTAAACTTTTGACCATCAAGCAGCACTGGACGCAAAAAATAAGATCTCTTTCAACAGCGAAACAGCGCCTTCAACGTATATGGAGATACCTATCAGCTAAATGAAGACACTTCAGATATATCACTCTTTCGTAACTTTTGCGAAAGACAAAGGTTGCAGGCTCCAGAGGAAGAGTGTCCACTAATTACTGCTGAAAAATTGAAGAAACTTATCGCTAGAACTAAGAACTTTTCAGCACCAGGGCCATATAAAATCAACAACTTTTGGTGGAAGAAGTTCACTTTTACGCATCAACATCTAGCTCGTATATTTACTACTTTCTTAAACGGAGAACAACCCATTCCGCAGTGACTAGTGGAAGGACGTACAGTATTGATCCCTAAGACCGGAGATTTGTCAAGTCCACAGAACTACAGGCCCATAGCTTGTTTAAACACCAGCTACAAGCTATTCACTGGCATCCTCAAAGAGAGGATATTAACATCTATCGAGCCGGTATGGAGTGCAATAATTGAACAACGTGGATGCAAGAGAGGGCTGGCAGGTTGCAGGGAGAACCTGTTAATAGACAGGTGTATTACCCAAGACTCGATCAGGTATCGACGCAATCTGTCCATGAATTGGATTGACTACCGTAAGTCATTCGATAACACAAACCATGCGCTACTTATTAAGCTCCTTGAGTGCCTGGAGGTGCATTCAAGAAAAGTGAGATGCATACAAGAGCTTATGCTCTTGTGGCGGACAAGATTTATCATAAAATTTGAAAAAAGACAAGTGACTACCAGCTATATCACATATAAGAGAGGGGTCTTCCAAGGAGACTCTCTAAGTCCGATACTTTTCTGCATCTCCCTCTTGCCTCTATCTATTGTCCTCATAGGCGGAAATACAATTCAACATCTTGGTAATGGAGAAACATATACATATCTTGGAATACCGCAAGCGGAAACCCAAGATGTGCGTGTGTTAAAAACGGCCCTTGTAAAAAGGTATCGCCAAATTCTTAGAAAAATTTGGACTTCCGAAATATCTGGAAAGAATAAGATCCAGGCGACCAATATGCTGGCCGTTCCTATACTGCTCTACACAGTTGGCGCAGTAAAATGAAACGTCGATGAGTTGAAGCAACTTGACCGAAGCACATGCAAGATGATGACAATCCATCGAAGTCATCATCCTAGATCTTCCGTACCTCGAATATACCTACCTCGAGATAAAGGGGGTAGAGGCTTGCTAAGCTTGGAGTATCTTCATCGTAGAACGGTTCTGGCTACAGCCTGCTCAGTTCTAAATAGTGCAGATTCTCTTATGCGACTCGTATATCAACATGAAGCCAACAATGTTTTGGCGTTTCTATACCGTGCCGCGGATAGGGCCGCAGAAGAGCTTGGACTCCGATTTGATTCTAGCGACACTACACATGGCTTAGCATCACTAACACCTTGGGTGCTAAAAAGTCGTGTACAGGAAGCAGAAAATACGCTTCTACTGAGAGAACATGTTGACAAGCCATTATCAATTCTACGTCTGTCCAACATGTTTCTCAAGTCTGCTGGATTGAGATCGGAGACTGAAGGATTTCTTTTTGCCTGTCAAGACGGCGTTATAGACACCTTAGTTTACTGCGATCGCATAATAAATATACCTGTAGGCGATACTAACTGCCGAGCGTGTAAGCAAGAGCCAGAAACACTTGGGCATGTTCTCAGTGGATGCTCAAAGTATGCACGTTACGGGTACATCGAGAGACACAATGCGGCTCTAAAAGTGTTATATTACCATCTTAGGCACTTCTATGGTGTTGATCTATTGCCCCTCTTGCCATACGCCCAGGGAGAACTCGAGTCCGTTGTGGAGAATGATCAGTGTAAGATCGACTGGAATTCCTCATTCTCCACCACTCAACGTATCAGTACTACAAAGCCTGATATTGTTTTCCAAGATCTGAAGACCAAGATCATTTACGTGATTAAATTCTCGGCACCAGCCGATGGTAATATCACGGCAAAGGAGGAAGAAAAACGGGCGATATATCAAGCACTTCTTTTCGAGCTGAGCAGGCTGTACCAAGGCTAGAAAGTCCATCTTGTAGTTCTCATAATCGGCTGTTTTGGAGGTATGAAAGCATCTTTTCTTACCTAACTCAACAAGATTCCGACTTGCCAGCGTCAGGCTCATTCCATCGCATGCCGGATGCAAAAGGCTGTTCTTCTGGGATCACTTCATCTGGTCCGTCAACACTGTTCCTCATAACATTCCATAAAGATTGGTAGCTCTAAAAAAGTATCCAGAGGTGAAACCTTCATCTCCAACTGTCCTATCTGCCGTGTAAATTCATCCGCGGCTAGAGACCTGACTCCAAGGAACAGTGTTGAACGATGCTCTCTCGCGTCAATTTCCCGCTCTTGCTTACCTTCTCGGACAGAAGGAGTAGAAGTGGATGACGTAAACGTTTCAGTTGCGTTGGGATTGGTTGCTTTAAGGAACCATGATCGTAGCTTCCGGAGCCTACAACTTCTCATTCATAAATATAATAATTATTTTGTGACAAATTATATCCACTCTTATTTGTTATTATAACTTCAATACTTTAAGTATTATTATTGTTTACTATTATGTAGTTTGATTCAGCAGTGAAAGTTCATGTCATTCAATAAAATATAGGTGTTATTTATACCATTCGAGTTCTGAAATTATGGACGATTTATGAATAACATCAGTCTACCATCAATCTTCAAGTGAGCAGAGAGCAGTATAAGCGAGCCAAAACGTAAAAATGATGTTTGCGTAAGTATCATAAAAAAATTATCTACTTTAAATTAAAGGACAACTGTTGATTTTTTACTAAATTTTAAATAACTTTTCTTTAATGAATTTCCAAATTTATCGTTTAAAATTCATCAGGGATCGTCCATATATTACGTAATCAGTTTTTCTTTTGTTTAAATGAAGACGAAAAGCGGATTGCTGTAAAGTTGAGAATGACACAACGATATAAACAAAAGAAAAATTGATGACGTAATATAGGGACGACCCCTTATGTCAAGTTATACTCAACGAAAATGAACCAGACAATTTCTCATTGGCATCCCGCACTTCTCAATAACTTGCCTCGATTTTGTTCAGGATACGAGTCCTCGATCCTATCCAATGAGGCACTCCCTGGATTCCAAAAAAAGGTTTTGGTTGTTGGTGAAAATTAGCACAGATGTAGCCTCCAGAAGCTACGACCACGATCGTTCACCGAACGATCGATCCCGACGCGACCGGAGGTGATACGTCATCCGACTCGTCACTTCCTGCAACACTAGAAGACGATCGAGTCGGGAAATCACAAAAAAACAATTAAATTGGGACTTGAAGAGCCACTGACTTGAATTTACGCACAATTGATCTCCTATCGTTGCAACCCCGAAAACCAGCCACCCAGCCTACACCTGGATAGTAACTGACCCGGCAGCCCCCCACCAAGGCACGATCAAGCGACAACATGAGTCACCATACAAGCCAAAAGGTAGCCCCCAAAACTCATAAACAGAAAAGGAACCTTGAACGAGAAGAAGCATTGGGAGGATGCCATGCGATGATCAATGAAGCCCGAAGGTCAATCAAAAGGAAACAATAACATCAAATAAATTATTAACATCCCGCCCGCCTCGTTCACCGAACGAAATAAATTCCACGTACGAAGGTCAAGAGTTTAGTGCCGCCCGCCATGGCGCACACAATAAATTTCCATGTATAAGGAAAACTTTAGTTCCGCCCGCCACGGAGCACAATTGGCCGTATAGAGCCAGCGCACGACTGGGAATCAGATCAATTTGACGATGGGACGATTGTAGGTTCCAATGGAAGTTTTAACCGTGGCAGATCGCACAAGTCCTTCGCGTCCGGTACTAAGATTGGTTACCCGTCCTAAAAGCCGTGTCCTACATCGAAGTAGGGAAAGGTCGGCTGTCGACTGTCTCGTGTTCATTTTGATGATTACGTTTTGGCACAGTCCATTCATTTATTTAGTGGCATTACATCTGAATTTTCGTTTGTAGTGATGTAGCGTCAAAAAATTTTAAAAAGGAGTTCGCTGGATCTATGAAATTCGATTGGCGACAGAACTCGGCCAATGGGAAGGATCATCTGTTTAAACACAACCGAAAACGCTTCGTGAGTCCGGCCAAGCGTAGCAGACCGCATGAAAGAGTTCCGATTCCTCACGTACGGAATTAATCAATCGAACCATAAGTACCGGAGTACAAGTTTCTAGTTTAGGGATAAAACCATGTTGGCTGGTATCCCCAAAAACGTGGAATACTATTCTATTTTTATTACCCTAATCTCAGCAGAGACTCTTCCAAGGTGCGGATACAGGCCTGTCGAAGAGGGAGGCGTACGATGTATATGCCTGTATTGCCGCGCCTAAGTCCGTCCGTAAAAGCTCGCTCACTTTCCTGATCCTCGAGAGAAATCAACGATTCGATATTACTACCCTGATACTACTACCCTGATACTACTACCCTGATACTAGTACCCTGATACTACTATCCGGATACTACTACCCTGATACTACTACCCTGATACAACTACCCTGATACTACTACCCTGATACTACTACCCTGATACTACTACCCTGATACTACTACCCTGATACTACTACCCAGAATCGATTCAGGAGGCTAGCAAGGTTGTCCCCTTGGCGAAGACTTAACGTCAGTACGGTTCCGGAATGGCCCGATTCATCTGAAAATGTAGAGGATCCGACCGGACCAATCACAAACCGCCTGAAAACGAATCGAGGGGCGACGGGAGCTTCTAGCGATCCTTGACGATTAGCATCTAGACGAGGTGAGCCGTGAATGATCCGCAACTTTATCCGATGGAACGATCACACGAAGATCGCGAAGAACAAGAGCATTCACTTCGACAAGTACAATGATTGCCGAGATCCGAGAGGTAGGGCCACGCGTCTAGGAACAATCTTGATTGGTTTATTTTGCAACTGTGTTAATGAGAATATTGATCGTCTGTTGTGGTAAACCAAGATGTAAACGGATCCGCGGAACAAAGAGCTAGTCTTAGAGCCAGGGTTGAGGAGGGCTTGTTCGAAATTGGTGTCCATCCGAGGTCTTTACAGCGGCTTGTGCTGTAGCAAGTAGAACTTATCAGAAAGAGGCCGAATAATCGGATTTAAAATGCAACCGAACTTTATTAGTGGTTGAGGGAGCCGAGTCTTCAGTCGAAGGCCTTTTACGAGTCATAACTTCATGAAGTGTGATATAATGCTGTTTATAGCGTAGACGATAACAAGTCTTCGAAGGGCAGTTACGACTCCCATGTCCCATCTTAT
>CAKNWT010236653.1:0-34839 GCA_932066315.1 Andricus coriarius
AAAAATTAAAATATTGCTTATATCATTCACATCACATAAGAAATTATATTTCTTTATAAGCACAGCGCACGTGTTCAACCGCGATGAAAACACGCTAGACGCTAGGTTCGTTGGTAGGCGTGATCTCTTTAGTAAGAGTACCCATACCCAAAAAGCAAGAGTTTCTTACAACCTTAGCAAGGCGAAGTTCATACTATTCTCGTAAGGCACAACTGCTCTAAAAGCATGAAATTTTGTACTTTTTAAGCATGAAGGGATCCTTGCTTAAAATGTTAGAATTTTTTACTAGGATAGCAAAGAATGAAGCCTGCTATAATAGTCTGAGTAGTACTCTTACTATTATAGGTTGATTTTCTTCTCCGTGTACAGTGAAGAACAAGGAGAAAGCTCTCATCACTACATCAAAGAAATGGAGGGGTCCATATCATCTCACATGCGAAGTCTCTTTGCGGCATGTCACACCTGCGACTTGTCACAACTGCGGCATGTCACATCTGCAGCATATCACAACTGCGGCATGTCACATCTGCGGCATGTCTAATCTGCGGCATGTGACAACTGCGCCATCTCTACCTAGCGGCTTCTCTAACGCGCGGAATTTCTGACAGTGAAATTGATATTTTTGCGGCATCTCTCACCAGTGGCCGCAAAAGTGACATGCCGCAGATGTGACATGTCGCAGTTGCCCTCTAGAGTGAAAAAAATGTGCAATGCATTTTTGGACTATCCCAGTGTACAGTCCTTGTGTATTGACTAAAGTAACATGAAAGAAATTAAATAATTATGAAAGAATTCATTCCTATGTCAAATAATTTTTTATCGGATTAAAGGTTTTTCTTTGCCTCGAATTATCGAATATATCGAATATACGAATTATTGGTAAGGATGGGGTTCTTCTAAGTCCTTATGATTAAAGTTATAATTTAATTGTACTTTTTCTATTTCAAAAGCGAAATGTCATATCACCGATTTAATTCGTGTGTTATTAAATACAAAAAATTTAAAAAAGAAATATTTAAATTATCAAAGGATTATGAATTTCTAATATTTGAATCGGAAAATTATGTTCATATTATCCGAGTGTTGAATATGTTTTTCTCGTATTCTGGGCCTGGTTTAGAGCAGCAAAGTAGATTATTGTTGGTGATGGGGTACTTTACCGGCCTAGGCCGATAAAGTTCACTTTGTTGTTCGCGGAAAATGCGCGTATATGCGCGTTCGTTACTTCGACCCACGCGCACTGTTCTGCGCGAAACCTGTCTTGACCCTTTAAACTAACCTCAAACCTAAGACGCAATATCATGAGAAAACTCGGAAACCATACTCCTATTACATAAAATATCGTGTGTACGGAGGCAGCGAAGTCCTTTTTTCAGCCATTAACATTTTGTGCGTGAAAACTATTCTTTCGTTTTTAAACGATACTATTAATAATAATATTGCACTTCTTCAAAGCATAATTAAATATTTTTTCCGAGACCATCAGCTTATTCGTGTCAATAATACCGTAAACATTAAAGTATTACCAAATTCAAATTATTACATTAAACATCTCGATTTCTAAAACAGTCGAATTTGAAAAAAAGTTGAATTTCGAAAAATAAAAACAAAGCCAATGCACATTTAAAGCATTAATTAATAACAAATTTTCTGCTGAAACCCCCTGTGAAGCAAATTAATTTAATATTAATACTTTTTAATGATTTTTAATTCATAATATAAATCATTTACTTCATTCAATTTTGTTTTTTAAGATAAGGAAATTCTTTAATTATCAAGGTTTACCGTAATGCGATGATACGCACATGGGGTAAAATAGCAAATCGAACGATTTGGCACATGGCTAATATGGCACATCGGGTAATATGGAACATTTGGGTATATGTTAGATGGGGTAATGTGACACATAATGTAATATGGTATATGGGGCAATATTACACCATTGTGCTATCTTTATCAAAAACATAGTCTAAAAATCTTGGGTCGATGTTTTTGGTTAGGGTACATAGTAAGGACAGTCTCGGTAACTCGATTTTTGACTCAGTGGCGGAGGCCGCCGCAAGATCATTTTATAATATAGATAGATATCAAAGATATTTTTTCGATATTTAGCTAAAACCAATTATTTTCTCGAATCAAAAAAAAAAATAATCATATAACGTACACAATCAAGATTTACAAAATTAGTTTTATTTGCTTACGTTGGATTAGGTTGGTTTAAGGATGACCATACCATGTCACGACTTCATTCATTCCAGAATTCCATCTGCTGTAAAATTTCAGAATGACATTTTGAAATCATGGACCATTACTAATTTTTTCAACAAGGAACTTATTTCAAGGAATCTTATCAACACGAACGTAAATCGTAAATCTTGTTCCTATTTCCACTGATTCATACCTGCCGCCAACGTGGCGTCCATCGAGTACTCGTACGGTTTCATGAGGTCTTATTCTGTTTCTGGCACCTGATAGCGTTGCAACCAATTTTATGATAACTGTTAATGCGAAAATCGTATACGACGCCATTTGTATTTTAGAATGTCTAAAGGAAAACGAACAGACTTTATCGCTTTGAAATTCTTTTAAAAACTTAGGTTTGAAACCAACGGATTTCGCGAATTCAGAAGAAACCACAATAATCTGATGATGTGGAATATATTTTTTTTTAGATGCTACAGCGAAGAAGCTGTGCTTATCATAGTTCAAACAGAGTCGATGAGATTTAGGTAAGTTACTTTAAAATGGAATTGTTCATTATATAATAATTCGACTGATTTTGACAATATTTGTGATATCATATATAATTTTTTTGCTTCTGGCATACAATGCATTTATAGTGATACAAAATCTCAGGCCAGAAACGTACTGTTTTGTATATTCAAATTAAAATGTTTAACAGGAATCATTGAATGCACATACAGAACATTCTTAAAATTGGACACATAGAAAAAGCTGAGAGGGTTTTGAGTGTATTTTTCATTAAAATTTGATTTCTCAACGACTAAGGAGAAAACATGTGTTTTTTTTATTTAATTGGGCGCGCCACTTTATACGAGCAGCCTCTCGGCCCATTTTATTACATCTTCGAAACTATTTGGTACGTCAAATATTCGACTTCATTGAATTTCAATTTCAATTTAGATCAAACGTCTACTGCAACATTTGCCTTCAGTTCTTCGCACTCTTCTAGAAGTCGGAATCAACTACTCATGCTGCAAGTTTCACACTCGTCGGCAATCGTCTATTTTGCTCACTCATGACATTTATTACGTATGTCAGACTTTGAAATTGGTTTGAAATTTATCTGAAAACAATTCTTTACGCAAATAAAGAAGGAATAGTAATCTGACTATTGTGACAACCTTTTACTCGAACTTTTATTAGCCTAATATGTCGTGCAAATTAAATAAAGCATATCTGCAGTTCGGATAAGTCATCTGTAACCACTACGAATCTTTAAAATTGGACTCAAATTTCCTTGATTCGAAAGGTGTTTATTGAATATCCATTTTCCAATACGATATACATAATGAATGTTCATAAAAACTACGAGAAAATAAATTATTTGAATCCCATTTTAAAGATTCTTAAAAGTGACAGATGACTAAACCGAGCTGCAGATACGCTTCAGTTTATTTGCACGGCAATAATATAAAAGTTGCTTACATAGAAATGCTTAAACAGAATCGATAAGACGCATATGGAAAAATACATATTAAAATCATGTAAAGATGCTAAAGAATTTGATTTATTTGCTTACATTATACACTAGCATAATTTCACGCTTGATGAGTTTGTCTCCTTCAGTTTGCTAAACAAATAACAATTAAGTTGGTTTAATGATGGCCGTACAGCGCTACGACTTTATTAATTCCAGAATTCCATTTACTGATGAATTTCAGGGTGACATTTTGATATCCTGGACCATTCCTAATTACTTCAACACGACCTCCAGTAACACGCATTGTAGGATCTTCAACACGAATTTGAGTAATTGTTTCTTGATCTCGGGTATGGAAAGTTTGCACGTGTTGAACTGTCCTAAATCTTCTGGCACGTACAGATACTGCATCTACATTAGCAACATAATCGATTCCGGGTGGAGCTCTTCCTCCTATTATCGTGCCGTGTCCATTGAACAATTGACCCTCAGGTACTATTTGGTTGTTTTTTCTCGCAGCTGATAATATTGCAGCTAATTGTACAATAAATATTAACGCAAAAGTCGCCTTATACGATGCCATTTGTATAATAGATTATCTTAAGTCACACTTTATAACTTTGAAATTCTTTGTTTTGAAACCAACAGTTTTTGCGAATCAAGAAGGGTCTACAATAACCATATGATTACGACAACTTTTTATATAGAGGCTTCTGTAGAAGAATCTTATCGTAAATTAAACAGCTTTCGATAGACTTACACCTGTTTATGACGTAAGCGTTTGGCAATGCACGGAGCGTCAAAAAGACGTCACATCTAAATTCGTATAGCCCATCCTATTGTAAAGGAAGCTTAAAAATCATTCTCCTATTTCATTTTTTAGGAATTTTAATAATGTTTAAGATATTATATATGGCATTTGTGGCTCTGGCCATTTGTATGCCAGAGTATTATAAGTAAAATTAACGGAGTTTATAACTTGGAAATACTTTTGAAATGTAAATAGCTGAAACAATGGGATTCGCAAATCTAGAAGGAGCAATAATCTGATGACAAATTTTCATGTAGCCTACTGTAGAATGTTCTTATAAATTCTTGAACAGAGTCGATTGGATGCATACGGAAATATATATAAAAGTAATGTCAAGATTTTGATAATTAGTTTTATTCGCTTACATGTGCTCTAACAAAATAGGCTCCAGGAGTGTATCTCTAACTTTGGCAAACAAATCAGAATTAAGTTGGGTTAATGATCATACAGTATTACCTCTTTATGAATTCCAAAGCCCTGTTCATTATCAATTAGTTCAATAAAGCCTCCAGGTGTGCGCATTTCGCCTACAACATCGGATACATAATTTTGAGCAATCATTTTCTTTTGCTCGGTTTTGAAAATCTACTCATGATGATATTTTCGAAATAGTTTGTGGACATTGGTTTGGACGATTCAGATACTTCGTCGAGAAGTACAACACGGTATAATTCGTTTAAAGATGTAAGCGTGACTTATCCGGGGAGTATTCGTATATTTCCCTCAGTTACTATTCTGGCTCTGGTAGCTGATGATGTTGGAACCAATTATATAATGAATATTAACGCGAAAATGCTCTTATACATCAAGTGCCTTCCTAATAAAATGCACAGACTTTATAATTTCTTAATGGGCCGCAATAAATTGCCGATTGTGACAGCCTTTTATATAGAGGCTTCTGAAGAGGTTGCTTATCATAGTTCAAACAGAGGAGATGGGACTTTACGTAATTTACATCTACACGGAAAAAAATTTTAGTGTAAACCAATTTTCCCTAAAGTTATTTCCTGCACATTAATTATAGAGTTCTCTTAAAAAAAACATTTCTTTGATCCATAATGATATTTCATCAACATAACATGATTTCAAAATAAATTTAGATTTCCTAAATTATACAATAAATAATATTTGTTCAATATCATATGATCATATTTTATTACTTATATTATTCTATTTATATTATTAGTCTGAAATTGGAGGGTGAAAAGATTCCGACCTCCAAGAAATACCCTGGTCAGATTAGGAGGTGAAGAAATCCAAGAATAAACAGGACGACGACGGGAAAGATGAAAAATTGTTTATGTTCAGAGGAAGATATTTCCCGACGTCAAATGAGTAGAAAGATCTGTAAGGCTTGTGAACATAGCGAATTAAGGAGAGTGAAATATTATTGTCAATTAAAAGCACCAGTTGATATAACAACGATGTCTTAAAAAATCTAGCTTTCATGAACAAGAATGGTTGACATTTAGAAAAATGTTTAAGTATCTATGGCCTTTTAAGTTCCTCTTAGCAATCCTCAGCGGTGATAAGTAGGCAACTTTGCCTTACGTCATTGTAGGATTTAACATGCTGTTAAACAAATTAAAAGAATCCATTGCAGACCTAAGCAGCAAGACCAGCCTACTGGACATAAAAATTATGAAAGCTCGTCAAGCTGCTCGAGAAAAGCGCAATAAACATTATGATAAGAGCAACATTATGATAAGAGTGATCCTTGATCCCAGGCACAAGGTTGAAAAATTTGAGAAGACATCTTGGGACGAGAAATAGTTTTTTTTCTCTCAGTATTTACTTCCGAATGTGTGGTTTTTCTGATTTCTCAATTTTGTGAAATGTGTCTAATTCAGGACTGGGTCTCCGGGAGCTTCGTGGATAGAAGTGCTAGCCTTTTGTGGAAAGGATTGTTTTTTTTTACTTCTTTATGGTTGGGAATTGTGTTGATAGTTTCTGAAAGTTCATCCTAGTGCCATCTCAAGCTCCATGCTGACGCTAAATTTATACAGGTACCACTTCACATACATATAAACTGTGCTTTTTTCTGATTTACAGAGGCTCTGATACCACTATAGTAAGATTTATTTGTACTATTATCATATTAATATGCTGTTAATTTTTTTTCTCACGCATGTCTTCAAAAGAGCCTATTTTGAGGCCAACAATAGTGAAGGGGAAGTTGAGGGGCCATTCACTGGAGGAATCAAAGATTTTCCATACTTATAATCGATTCAGAATCAATGGCTCGTCAAAAGATTTTTCAGAAACACGTGGGGAATCAGATGGACTTAGGCGGAATCAACAGGAATCAATCGTACTGATGCAGCTCAATGCGCGCAACTGTCAGAATGATCCCTACTATAAATGTCAGTCAAAGAAAATTACGAAAGTGTATTTTGCGATGGCAAAATAGTTTTTCTTCTGTAAGAAACACCAGCGCTGTTTTCAACCAGGAGTATATTAAAAACACACTCACTTCAGTTGTACAACACTCAGCTTTAAGGCCCTTTATCAGAATGTGTAATCGGTTCTAAATTTTCAGGCCGCACAATTGAATATTTTTGTCTAACTTTTTGCATATGTCATCTACACAATCATATCTAGAAGCATACAGAGCCGATTTTTCGAGAAAATGTTTATATTTGATTCAATAATCAAAAATGAAGAAGAATCGCAGTGACGCTCAGTGTTAACTGTCTCTGCATTTTTGCGGCTTGCCTGTGTACCCTTGTCAAACGCCAGTCGGCAGAGACTATGAAATTATGGATTAATTTAATTTTAATGATGAGAATTAATTTATTCATATAATTTTAAGAAAGAGAAAAAAGTTTCATGAAAATCGGTTAATATTTGCAGTAATAATGTAAATCTTTAGGTAATAAAACTCAGAATCGATTACTCAATTGTTAAATATCTTAAACAAAATAATTACTTTTACCATTCGTTAATTGTGTCCTTAAATACAGAAAATAATATTTTTTTACGATTTACTGCGAACAAATTGTTTAAAAAAATATTTAAAATTTTTAAAGTACTAATTATCCTGAAGAAAATATATTACTCTATAAATATGTCCATTATGTCATTACTTCCAGAAAATAACTTTTCCTAATTCTTCCGACTTACAGGGGGAAACAATTGCTGAAATAAATAATAATTGTTTAAACAAGTCAAAGCTATTTAAAAAATACTTGGAAACCCTTCACTTATAAAAATTATTCATGTTGAAAACATTGCAAAAAATACCGTCTCCAGCATAAATTTGATAGAAAACTGCAGTGTAAATGCACATAAGTTATTTATTACCTAAAGATTTCCATTATTACTGCAAATATTAACCGATTTTCATTAACCTTTTTTTCACTTTTTTTAATATATATATTAATTAATTATGTTAATTAAAATTAAATTATTCCATGATTTTATAATGTCAGTTTTTCTAACCGGCCGTAATCTCATAACAATGCAAGGGCCATTCGTCCCGGCTAATTCGACTCGCTCCACAGTGCCTACCGACTGGCGTTTGACAAGGGTCCATAGGCACACTGCGGAAATGCATGGACAGCTAACACTGAGCGTCACTGCTATTGTTCTCACATTTTTTATTATTAAGCAAACTATACACCCTTTATCGAAAAACCGGCTCTGTGTACTTCTAGATATGATTATTTTGATGAGGTATGCAAAAACTTAGACAAAAACATTGAACCGTGCGGCCTCAAAATTCAGAACCGAGTATACGCTCTGATAAAGGGCCTTAAGATCGATAGATTTACGGCCAATCTACAAACGGCGCGGGATACTAAAAACGAAGCTCATACTTAGGAAATCAGATTATTAAACTCAGTGAAGAGATTAGAGGATGCTCGAAGAAAATGGACAATCTTGATACATCAGATAAGTTGTCGACCTTATAGGCTAATTTGAAGATTCTTCGTTGTTAAACAGCTGTGGTGGAATAGAAACAAAGCTAGATGAGGGTCTGACTAGTGTGAATAAGAAGATCGACGCAACTTCTGCAGATGTCTTTAAATCTTCAAAACTACACTCCTTTCAGCATTTTTTATCCTGGCTCTCATTTATTTCAAAATAGACGCTGCAAACATCACGGACATACTTAGAATTCCGTCACGCAAACCCTCAGATAAACCAGCTCCAGTAATAGTAAGATTCACCAGAAAATTTTTCCGTGATGGGATCATGAAATCGAGGAAGGAATTCGGTAAAGTGATCCAAACACCATATATCTAGGGTCTCGTTACACCAGCGAGCGTACAGTAAGCTGGCGTAGAATAAGATAGCTCAAATGCGAAAGTGGCTCATATTCGCGTAGTCGCAAAAGCGTTTTCGGCAGTGGCTCCAACCGCCTGAGTTATATTTCCTTTAAAAAAAAATAAAAGTTGGCCTGGAGTACTGCTAATATATCACTCTATAAGGAGGTTGGGATCGGAGATGGTGACATTTCCGTTAAAAAGAGTAGTAAACCTGCTCCGATGAGACTGAAAACTATTCAAGACCTTGAATAACTTTAAATCTCCTTAACTAATACGGATCGGATTGACTACTTTCAACATGTATGTTCGAATCTACCATATTAACGCTCAATCATTAGTAGGGCATTTTCAGAATTTTAGGGACTTTTTCAACACAATGAATATGATATTTTCTGCGTTTCTGAAATATGGCTCAGGTAAAATCATGCCCACATTGTGAGGGTAATTTTCATTTTTTGCCTCGAAGGCCTGGTTAGCTTAACATCGTCTGCTTGCAACCAAAAACATGTAAGATGTTTACATCCAAAACTAGGATGTATACACTGATAGAAATGGTAACATTGATTTAACCATATGATCGTGGGTTGAAAAATTACGAGGATATTTATAATATAATACGTGTACTTCAATCATAAAGAGTACGAAATGCACTTACTGAACTTTACTCACACACGGCGACCCTTCCGAGGCGAGAGTCGCAACCGTCTCTCCCCCTTGAGCTGAGAAACTGCGTGGGCCAACAGATCTAGGAATTTCGGGTGTATTTATTTGTAATACCCGCGCTTTTCGCTTGAAAAAGTTGCGTATAGGCCCTGTGCGTCTTTGAGCGTATTAATGTCAGTGGTTGCGCACGCACCAAGTGTATTTCTGAGTATCAGAGTATCAGAGTACATACAATTTATCCGTTTCCAATTACAGTGAACTTTCTTTTATTCTACTGGCCTTGAAACGTTTGCGTTCGGTTATTCTAAGACCGGAGGGGCCCCCACCTCTACCGCGATTCGGCAGTTTATTTTTATCAACGACGCTCATTGGCTGCCCCGTTCTTATATCGATGGGTCGCCTGTATGCAACTTTTTCAACTGAAAAGCGCAGGAAATTTGAAATCAATAATAATACAAATAAATACACTCAACATTCCTAGAACTGCTGGCCCACGCAGTATCTCAGCGTGTAGGGCGAGAGACGGTTGCGAATGTCGCCTCGGAAGGGCCGAGTGCGTGAGTATTCAGTCGCGTTTATTACGCAATATGAGGCCTTCCAACTGAAAACGGTCCAGGCGGTCTCGGCTTACTGCGCAGTTGAAAAAGTCTTGGTCCGTTAGACCACGTGCATGCAGCAGTGTTATTCAAGTGTCTTTTAAGTCTTTGTCTTGGCGTACGACAATTTGCTAACTAAAAATCAATATTATAGAATCAAAAAACGACGCAAATATTTCGCGGAATAGTGAGTTTTGTGGAATGACGTCGATAGGTGGAAATGCCAGCCGTCAGGAAGGTTAGTACATGGTACTGCAACTTCATACGACATTTTGGAGAAAATCTCCGAAACGTGAAGGTAAGTTATAAAGGTCTTCATAGTTATCTTTTCAAGTGTAGAATTCATTTGCGCGATTCTGTTTCTTCATCCATTTATCGGTTGAAGACCTTTCAGTTTCACGAAATACAAGCAACTGTCCGAAATTTGATGTTAGTGGCACTGTAACCGCAAATTTATGACAGGTGCTTACATTTCGTAACACTGAAAGGTCGTGAATCGACAAAAGAATGGAATCTGGCTGAGAAAATCCATTCTACACTTGAGAAATATTACTATTTGTACATTTATGACTTTTTCGTTTAGAATATTTTCTCGAAAAAGTTGTCGGTATTCCCATGACGGTATGTCAAAATACTCAATTCAAGGCTTCCCGCTCTTCGGGCCACTTTTTTTCAATTGGTCACCCACTGATGCGGGCGTGGCCGTACAGCCCGTACAGGGACCGTGGTGAGAGATTACGAAACTGCGCAAATTAGAATAAGCGTGTATAGGGGGTGTAGAATAAGTGAACTGTACAATAAGCGAGCTTTAGAATAAAAGAAAGTTGACTGTATAAATTTGCTTCTGGTTCAAATCCAAAGACATTTCGAACACTCCGTGATGGAATATACGCACATTGCACCCTTGACAATCAACCCTTACGTTGAATAACGTACCCTTGCTTTTTTGTGATGATCACAATTTTTGAAGAGTTCCCAGTGAAAAACTGGGATAGAGGTGATCTGTAGAAGCACCACTAAACAACCCCCGGATGGATAGATGTGCATTTTACCCTATAAAAATAACACCATATATTATTTAGTATGTATGAGAATAATATTTTATAATATGTATAAATAATTTCTCAAATTTCCATTTATAAAAAAAAACTGGATACCTATATGTAAAGAGGTTTTACTTTAATTATTTTTTGCATTTGATAATAGAAAAAGTTAAGATTTTTGACAGCGACATGACAGTTGATCAAAACTTATCAATATTTTGAGCAGATAGTTACAATGATACGAGATGAGATGTCAAAAAAAAGAACATGTTCCACAAGAAGTTATCGTTTTTTAAATTTTCTGTAATACTTTCAAAAGCAACAACTCCTATCATATTAATTATTACTAATGTTCTAAATCATTTTGTAGTTCTTAAGTTCCTATAATTCTAGGCAAACAATGCAACATTATTGTCATTTTTTAATTCAATTAAGTTTGAATTCCTGGGTGTCTGGTTCGATAGAGAATGTGATATGATGCGTCGTAAATTAAAAGACTCATTAAAAAAATGTAAATTATCTCAATTTTCAGATTTAAATGTTAGTGAGCATAGGAAAATAAAGAAAGCTTACCTTGAGCTTCAAATTTTAAAAAGAAAGAATTTTGAGTGTGGTCTATTGAATACCCTTGCATCTTGCAATAACGATAAAGCGTTCTGGACAGCAGTGAATAGTTTCAGAATAAAGTCTTCTTTAGTTAATGGTATAAGTTTCGAACGTTGGTAGGCTTTTGCGGATTCATTGTATACTGAACAGATTTGTGTTAGTGTTAAGTGGTGTATAAATTCCCACCCTTTACTGGATTATATCATCTCGGAAAAGGAAGTAAAAGTAAGCCTAATGTCATGTAAGAGTAATAAGGCACCCGGTGAGGACGGCATCCCTAGTGAATATTATAAATATCTACCAGAGAACTGGGTCCCTTATCTGGTTAGCTTTTTCAACGGAATTTGGGAATCAGAAAAAGTTCCTTCCGACTGGTCTAACATCCAAACCTTTATGCTCTTTAAAAAAGGTAATACAGATGATCCTCAAAACTACAGAGAAATTGCTTTGTTCAATTCTATTGCAAAAATTTTCACCCGAATTCTGGCCTCAAGGCTGACTAGATGGGCTGAATTAGAAAACTGCCTTCCCGAGAGTCAGGCGGGTTTCAGGGATGGACGGAGTTGTATAGATCACATTAGCACTCTAAATGCATTAATTCAAATCCATCTTATTATTCCGAAACGTAAGGTCATTGCATTTTTCATCGATTTTAAAAAAGTATTTCCTTCAGTTAACCACTCGCTTCTTTGGCAAAAATTGCTCAGGAAGGGAGTGAGTACAAAAATCTTAAGAATCATAGAAACTATATGTGATAACGCTTCCGTGACTATTAGGACTAGGTCTGGCCCTACCACGTCAGTTAAGGTTACTTCAGGGGTTCTGCAGGGCGAGATTCTTAGTCCTCTTCTTTTCGCCTTGTTAATATCTGACTTAGAGGAATACCTAAGAAACCACGGGGCGACAGAAATTTCGATCGATCACCTAATTGATGTAATTTTACTAGCCTATGCTGATGATATAGTGATCCTCGCCAACCCGCAAGCTGATCTTCAATTTCAGATTAACCTGATTGAGGAATATTGTAAAGTAAATTTCTTTCAAGTAAATGAATCTAAATAAAAGTTGTAGTATTTCATAGAGGACGCTCGCGAATCTGCAGTTTCTTTTTCTCTGGGGTTCAGCTTGAAGTTGTTGAGGAGTATCTCTACTTGGGTTCTATTTTCTCAAGTTCGGGTCTTTTCCTTAAAGAGGCTACCAAGAAAATGAATTCAGCAAATGTTGCTATGGGTGCTGTTCTAAGAATTCTGTATTCTACGAAATCCGATTCTTGGTGTACTAAAATCAGGCTTTTTCGTAGTCTTACACTCAGTGTATTGTATTATGCTATCGCACTCTGGGGTTTAAGATACACTGAAATGATCGAAAAGCTTCAATCGAAGTTCTTGAAGAGGCTTTTAAACCTTCCGTCTTATACGCCAAATTATGCTTTGTGACTCGAAACTGATAGACTACAATTGGCTTATGAGATTTTTAAGCTAGCTCTAAGTTGGCTGGAGAGGCTGTTGGAAATGGAAGAACAAAGATATCCCATACGCTGCAAAAAAGAAATTAAACTCCTTAGCAGCTAAGCCTTCTAGTAATGTTAAGTTTAATTGGGTTTATTGCCAGGACTAGATGCAATAGCCTTACAAAATAATAAAGAGACAATCTTGCATAATTTTTCAGTCTATTGAAAGTGCTCAGATTATGGTAGAGTACTAGGCTCTGGTAGTCTACAGGTGTTTCCACACTTGTTCTTAGTACCAGGCATTCGTATCGAGGAGTTTAAATTTATGTATGAGCTATCGAGAAACTGTTCGATATGCAATCTTGGGGAAATAGAGGATTCGTTTCATGTTTTGGCTACTTGTCCTGCGTATGCGGATTTTAGATCTTCCATTTTTCAGCAGCCTCCAACTGTCACATCCAGTGGACAATACTGGTTATACTTTCTTAACTCCAACGCTCTGAAAGAACTCTGTAAACTCGCTTTTTTTATGTCTAAAATATTGCGTCTTAGAACATTTGTAATGGAGTCTTAGGTCTTGCCACGTCACTGTATACGTTACAATATCGTTTTAATGCATATCTTATAATTGTAATCGACGTTGTTTCTGACTTGCACTCTCTGCTTATACTTATCAAATAATATGTTCATTACTGTACATTTGCACTTATTTTTAATGGTCAACGACCATGAAACAAATTATTTTCTAATAAAATAAAAAATAAAAATAAAATTTCTGGGTGTGTGAACTGAGCTCATGGATATGACCAATGAGAGTTAGTTCAGTATTTTTGCACGTCCTGATGAAAGGAGTGTAAAAGCAAAATAGAGCTCAGTTTCTAACAGTTATCAGCCTACACTGAACGTATCACACCCGGACAACATTTTCGGCTCGCTGTTTTTACTAAAAAGTTGTTTCAGTTTTGTGAAAATGTTTATAGTACGTGTTGAATGCATCTTATTAATTTTAAAATATTGATTTTTCTGAGACTTTTAGCTATACTTAAAAAAAATGTATCCTATACGTTAATTTGATCCAGAAGTGTAGGCGTTAAGGGTTAAAAGACACGTCTGTTCTTAATAAGAATTTTACAGAATCGTAACCATTCTGCGTACGCGATATTTTGGTTAAACATTCTTTTATCCAAATGAAACCACATTTATTCGTTATAATTTTTTGAAATTATTAATCGGTTGTGAAGTGACAAGTTCGGTTTATAACTATCTGATTTTTATTGTCTTGATCTATATTCCCCCGTTCCTCACGTATAAACGGAGTTTCCTTTCTAATTTCCTCTCTCTCTCGTTCCTCTTCTCTCTTAATTTTTCTGTCAATATGCCACAAGTAATCGACTACTAAAAGGGACCACAACTAAAAGAGTCCCGGGGGACCAAATCATCGATTTGGAAACAACCACTTCCAGGAGTGATCGACAAAACCTGGTGGAGTCCGTTATAACTGCACCTCCAGGTGACCAATCAGGCGAAATCCTGGGTGTACAGTCAACTGTACAACCAGCTGTACTTCCAGGAACATTTCCAGGTCACCTAACAGCTGGAATCTCAGGTCTACTCCCAGATGTACAGTTAACAGTACAATCAACTAGAATCCCAGGTGCACTGCCAAGTGTACAACCAGCTGTATTCCCAGGTGATCAACTGTTTGGACTTCCAGGTGCATTCCCAGGCACACAGCTAACTGTACAACCAGCTGTACTTCCAGGAAAATTTCCGGGTGCTCAACCAATTGGAATATCAGGTGCACTTCAAGGTACACAGCCAACTGTACACCCAGCTGGAATTTCAGCTGCACTCCCAGATGAACAGCTAACTGTACAATCAGCTGTACATTCAGGAGCATTTCCAGAGACTCTACCAGCTCTACTACCAAGAGCATATCCAGGTGGTCAATCAGCTGGACTCCCAGGTGCACAACAAATCACACCTCCAGAAGTAATACTACATGCGCAATCTGAAATCTATCCAGGGGCATTTCCCGGTACCTACCCAGGGACATTCCCTGGTATCTATCCAGAGCCATTTCCCAGTGTCTATCTACTCTCTGATTTTTTATGTAGTCCGGTCACTTTGAGCGTCAATATCTTCGAGACGAAAAATGGGTTTAAAAACTGTAAACTGCACGTGAATGTGTCTTCACTTCTGCGTCGATTACATGTTTTGCGCTTATTGTGGAAAAATCTGGTAAGGGACTGTCATCGTTTGTTTGCCGAAAAACATCGAAATAAGGCGCTTCGAGTACACAGGTCAACTTTGAAAAGCTTCTGTATTGTCAATTTTGCCTTGAAAATTTTGAAAAAAAAATTATTTCATTCTTCAAAGCCTTAAGAACTTAAATGTGTTTCAAAAAATTAAATAATTTCATAAACATGGCTAAAAAAGTTGTTTACGAGAAAAAAAATTATCTCCCGTACTACTGCACGTACGACAACGAGCCGCAGCTGTTAATGTTTAAAAAAGGAAAAGTATCAACACCATGTAAATAGATTATATTAAAAAAATGTTTATGAGAAATAATAAATATTTTAAAGCCCCACGCGGGTCTTTGATTATACCGCTATACTTCAATGAAGCTCTATTGCGTCATTTTTGATCAAACGTTTTTACATGACTGAATTAACAGAAAATTAATATATTTTTTCCATTTTTGTTCGTTGTCGAAGGTGCAGTAGTACGGGAGATAATTGTTTTTCTCGTTAACTACTTTATAGCCATGTTTATGAAAACATTTAATTTTTTGAAACAAATATAAGTTCTTAAGGCTTTGAACAATAAGGGAAATTTTTTTCAAAATTTTCAAGGCGAAATTGACAATACAGGAGCTTCTCAAAGTTGACCTCTGTACTTGAAGCGCCTTATTTCGGTGTTTTTCGGCAAACAAACGATGACAGTTCCTCACCAGATTTTTCCACAATAACCGCAAAACATGTAATCGACGCAGAAGGGAAGACACATTCACGTGCAGTTTACAGTTTTTTAAACCCATTTTTTGCCTCCAAGATATTGACGCCCAAAGTGACCGAACTACATGAAAAAATCAGAGAGTAGGTGCATATTCTGGGGTCCAATGACCTTTCAAGGAGCCCCAGTTGATTTTGAAAGAGTACCACTTGCATCCTGGCAAGGATTTCATGAATTCATTCACAATAATCCGCGAATGAATTTGGTACTAGAATTCTGGGGAAAAAGTCATGAAGATCCAACGACTTGTCTCCGAAATATAAAATCACACTTTATCACCATGCATACTGCGGGAGCACAGAAAAATCGCACTACAGGTACAGCACTAAAAGGTAATACATCTCAGTGGTGAGGCGATTACAGAGGATTGCTTTGAACCTGGGAACAGTTCAAAGATCTTCTCATCAGGCACTATGATTCACCCACCCTATTAGGTGGACTCCAAGCACAGCTTTATTCAGTGCGACAAACGGATAAAGAATCTGTGGGTGTATTTCTACATAAAAAGAGTCTCGTATTCAAGAGATTGCATCCCCTGGCTCCAGAATCCAGGTTGATCATCGCTTTAATGTTATTAATTCGTCCAGGAATCAGATAAGCAATAAGAGTTTCATCACCATTAACTTTTGATATTCTCTTATCCCCTGCCGTTGAAGCAGAACATGATGATAAGGAAATCAACCGTTTAATACCCAAAAAAGAAGATCGTAAGCTAATCCAGAGAGAAGAGCCACGAGTAGATATGCCTAAATGTTGGCATTGTCCCGGACATCATCTTCATAAGAATTGTGAGGTCTACAAGAAAAAACTGGTAGAACGGAATTCCAAACAGGGTTTCAGTTCGGAAAGCTGGAGGCAGACAGTGGATCCAACTCCCACCGCCCCCGGCTCTGAGGAGTCTGTTTATCCCGGACTTCCTAGGAATATCTTCGAATAGCCCGAGTTCGAGGTGACCTCAATGTGGACGACATTCTGGGATTAGTGGATACAACAGTCACAGCTGATTTTCTGAATTCGGACGTTCCAACAAAAGATCAGAAAAAAACAATGCAGTCTTACATCCAGAAAGTTGATGTGGCCACTCCGGGATCAATCATGATGGCACAAGGTAGGATAACCATATCCGTCAATTTTGGGAATAATATGATTTTTCTGTCGTATCTGGTTAGCAATGGAATTTGAGAAGCTTTAATTCTTTAATTATCTTGGACCTATGACCAGAAGATCCTTATTGAGATTCCCGGGGGAAGGCTCTATGCGGGGAAAGACCAGAGATATACACTTTATTTGTCAAACTCGGTACTCTGGACTCAGCATACAGATATTCCGGAAATCGAAATCGAGAATAATTTTCCCACTGCATTGAAGGATGAGTCTAACGCTTTCGTTCAACGATTTAAATCCACCCTGGCTCCTCAGGGTAAATGGACGCAAACACAATCTGCGCAACATGAAATACGAAAAGTTAGATATCAAACTTTTCGTTTACGACCATATCTATATTCGGAGGAAAAAAGAACTATCATCCTTGCTGAAAGAGTGATTGAACCTTGTGATTCTCTATATAGTTCACCAGTCGTGCTCTTCAAGAAGAAGGACGGAAAATTTACATTCTGCATTGATTTCCGCAAGCTAAATTCCATCAACGAGGAAGCAACTCACACACTTCCCCGAATACAGGACTCTATAAAGGAACTAGGAAGTGCTAGTGTTTTCTCCACACTGCATTTGTGCTCAGGGTTTTGGCAAGTTCCACATCATCAAGATTTTAAAACGTATACTGCATTCGCCGTACCTCATGGTGGCAGTTACCAATTTAAAGTAAAGCCCTTTGCCTGAAAAACGTGCCTATCAATAACCAATGTTTGATGAGACAAACCGTTTTTGAGGTGACCTCAAAAAATTTGTATTATCTATTTAGATGATATCATTGTTTCCTTGAAGAATTGGCAGGAACATCTCTTATGTCGAAATTTAGTTCTCGAAAGGTTAGAAATCACAAAAGGAACTCATGCAGGCCACTCTTCAAGCATCTCCACCTCAAGGAAATCGTGGACTCCAGCAGGCGCTTAATGTAGGGATGAGATTACGATTGATTGATCACTCGCATAAAGACTGGGATGTCAAGCTAACCGAAATTCTATTCATATTACGAAATAGATGCAATGCTGCTACAGGAAGGACTCCTACTCCAGTTCTCTGCGGTTCCTCGATTAAAAGACCTGGAGAATGGCTATTAGGTGAGCCCTTCGATTCCACACATGAACGGACTGCACATTTAGAGACCGTCTTGATGAACCAAGAACATTACTTGCGGCGTTATCCAATTCCATCTAAAGATGGTCCTCGCTACCAAATTGGGAACCTGGTAAAAACAAAAGCTCATCACCTCTCCGATACGAAGGATGTGCCAAGGCGATGAACGTCCATCAAAAGGATCTACGGTCAGCACAACTTCGCACCAGTCAATACCACCAACCAAATCTTACAGGAAATGAAGAGGGGGTACCAGCTTGTCGTGCAGCAGAAGATAACAGCGAGAATACGTCCTCCATCGGTTTTGAAAAATTTGACGTGGAAAACACAGAATCCATCAGTATGGATGAATCCGTACAACCAATCACCCCCGTTGCATGTTCGGATAGCAGGGTCGGGTTATCAAAACCAGCTGAGCCAGTCGCTACCGATACATGCAGGGTTAGGTCTACAACCAATTCCGTAACTAAGCGAATATTGTCGGGCGTACAAGAAGCACCAAATCAAAAACGAGGCAAATCTCGGAAGAAAACCACCCTTCCTAGGCAGGAAAGGTCTTCAGAGGTTCTCGCCGTGCAATAACCATATCGTTGAAAACCAGACAGACCTCATAAAGAAACCACTCTTTTTAGGCAGGAAAGGACTTCAGAGGATCTCGCCGTACAAGAAGCACCACGCCAATAACGAGGCAGACCTCGCAAGGAAACTACCATTCCTAGGCAGGAAAGGACTCCAAAGGATCTCACGATACAAGTGCCACATCGTTGTCAACAAGGCAGACCACGCAAGGACATCATCCTTCCTCGACAGGAAAGGTCTCCAGTGGCTCTCCGCAATCACTACCAGCTTCGTCCCCGAATCACTAGTACAACACTTAACATTAAAGTAGTTTAACTTAGTATAATAGTATTATCTAGTACCAGTTTTCCTATTAACATTACGTTTCTACCTCATTAAAGGAGGAACAGCGAGTAATGGTCGCAAAGTTGTATACCAGTCAGTTTAATGCAGATGTAATTGTTGTTTTTGAAAATAGCCGACTCGCAGGATTGTTACACAAGAAGTTATCACGTTTTAAATTTTCTGTTACACTTTTAAAAGCAACAACTTCTATCATATTAATTATTACTAATGTTCTAGATCATTTTGTAGTTCTTAAGTTCCTATAATTCTAAGTAAAAAATGTAATGTCATTAATGTCATTTGTTAATTTAAATAAGTTCGAATTCCTAGATGTGTGAACTAAACTCATGGTTATGACCAATGAGGGTTCAGTATTTGTACACGTTCTTACAAAATTATTTTAAAAGCAAAAGAAAGCTCAGTTTCTGACAGTTACTGACAACGCGACAACCTAAAAGACATGTCTGTTCTTCCCTGCTGGAAGTAAACGGAATCAAACGGATAGAAATTTTTTATCCGTTCGAATGAGCACTTTGCATCCTTCTCAATCATGTTCTATCCTTTCTTAGATTTTTAAATCTTTATCCGTTTGAATTATTTTCAATACGTGAAGTGGAATTTAATCCGCCCCTCTCTGTTTCAGTCCGAACTTATTTATCCTTATCCATTCGTGAGATGGTATCTTTTTTATCCGTTTTAATCCGTCTTCAATGAAAAATACTCTATCCTTTTATGTATCCTGTTTAATCCATCTTCAACCTAAAATAATCTATCCATAGCTATCCGTTTAAATTCTTCTTTAAGTAAAAATATGCTATACATATCTATCCATTTCAGTCTTCAACTAAGAATACTCTATCCGCGTCGATCTCTTTGAATTTGTATTGAACAAATAATATTCTATCCTCGCATATCAGTTTGAATAAAAAAATTCTATCCGTATGTATCTGCAGTGGAAACTATAATGCTAATTCGTATTTGATTGAAAATCACGAATTATAACGGACAGTAAATAAGTTTTTTGAAGAAAGGATTCAAGAAGGATAAGTAATGATTGGCAAGGATTAATTTTCTATCCGTGTTACATAATTATAAAAATAAAAATAGTTCCCGGATAGACAAGGATTAGGTGACGGATAGAATGATTGAAGAGGATAAGCATTGATACCTTTTCAATCCGTGATAGGTGACGAGATAAAATCGAAGTAGTACGCGGATAGAAAAGAATACGGTGACGAATAGAAAATTACGAATTTAAACAGGTAGACCATTTTTTTTGTGGAGAAAAGATTCATGAGGATAAATATGGACTTGAATGGATAAGTATACTAACCGTGATAGTTAACAAGGAATGTCAAAGTAGGTCGCGGGTGGAAAAGGGTAGGGTGACGGATAGAAAATCGTGGATTCGAACGGATAGGAAATATATTTTGCGGAGGACGGATTAAAGAGGATCAGTAATGATTGGCACGGAATAAGATTCTATCCGTGTTGCATAACGAGAAAAATCAAGTAGGTCGCGGATAGATAAGAACGGATAGAACATTATGGATTAGAACGGATAGCCAATTCTTTCTGTGGAGAAAAGATTCATGAGGATAAGCATTGACTGACATGGACAAGTATCGTATCCGTACTTCATAACAAGGAAAGTCTAAGTAGGTTGCGGTTAAAAAAGGATAGGTTGTCGGATAGGAAATTATGGATGGAAACGGATAGGAAATATAAGTATATTGCCTATACGTTTCAATCCATAATTTTTCTAATTTATATTGTGGCGAACAGATTACAGAGAATAAGTCATGATTGGTATGGATTAAGATTGTATCCGATTACATAACGAGAAAAATCAAAGTAGGTCGCGGATATACAAGGATAGGGTGACGGATAGAAAATAACGGATTAGGACGGATAGCCAATTCTTTCTGTGGAAAAAGTATTAAAGATGATAAGTAATGATTGGCACGGATAAATATTCTATCCACGATAGTTGACAAGGAATGTCCAAGTAGGTCGTGGATATAAAATGATAGGGTGACGGATAGGAAATTATGGATTGGAACGGATAAGCAATGTGTTTTGTGGAGAACGGATTAAAGAGGATAGGTAATGATTGGGGCGGACGCGTATCCTATCCGTGATAAATAATAAGGAATGTCAAAATAGGTCTCAGATAGACGAGGATTGGGTTGCGGATAGGGATAAATTTTTAATCCGCCATAGGAGATGAAATCAAATCTAAATAGTTGGCGGATAGATAAGGATTGTGTAGCGGATGAGGAATGAAGGATTGAAACGTATAAGTATAAATACGGATAGTAATTCACAAAACGGATATAGAAGGATTAAAATGGACAGTTACATCGGATAAGATTATTATTCAAACGGATAGATGGATATCCAACGGATGCAAATGGATTGAAGAGTATGAAAAAGTATTCAAACGGATACTTATGGATAGATGACGGATTAAAATGGATAAGGTTTCAATGCGTTTACTTTCAGCATGGTTAATAAGAATATTAAAGAATCGTAACCATTCTGTGTACGCGATATTTTGGTTAAACTTTCTTTTATCCAAATAGAACCACATGTATTCGTTATTTCGAAATCATTAATCGGTTGTGAAGTGACTATCAGCGAAGATTCGTCAACGAATTTATTTACACTGAGTGAATCATAAATTCTCGAGGAGGACTTTACCAAATTCGGTTTATAACTATCTGATTTTTATTTTCTTGATCTTTATCCTCTCGATCCTCACGTATGAACGGAGTTCCTTTCTGTACTATTTTCTTTCCACTTTCTATCGGTCCTCCATGCAGGAACGGAGTTCCTTTTCTGTATTAATTTTCCCTACTCTCTCTCTCTCTCTCTCTCTCTCTCTCTCTCTCTCTCTCTCGTTCCTCTTGTAAGAACGGAGTTTCTTTTTTTTACTTATTTCCTCCATTGTCTCTCGTTCTTCTTGTAGAAACGGAGTTTCTTTTTACATGATCCCCCCCCCCTCTCTCTCTCTCTCTGTAGGAATGGAGTTCCTTGTCTATACTAGTGTTTCCTGCTCTCTCGTTCCTCACGTATGCCCAGGCGGACAGGCCGAACGCAAGCATTACGCTTCAGCGTAATACTAAAGTAATATGGCATTATACTTATTTAAAGAAGCAAAACAAATATGTAAACCGTTGAAATTATAATAATACGTTACAATTTACGTTAAATGGTCATGCCGTAATTGCAACAAGTTGCTTTTTTAGCGTTAAAAATAAAAAGACAAAGTGGCTGTCATTGAAGTCGGGCTCCTGCATGTTGGCAACCCGCTTGAAGCCGCCTTTAGCAGACTGCAATGACAGCCATATTATTTTTCCATTTTTTAGCGGTGAAAAAGAAACTTCTTTAAAAACTTGCAATTACGGAATGACCATTTAACGTAAATTTTTACGTATTATTATAATTGCAACAGTTTACATATTTATTTTGTTTCTTTTATTAATTATAATGCCATATTACTTTAGCCGGTCCGCCAGGGTGGACGGAGTTCCTTTCTGTATTATTTTCTCTCAACTTTCTCTCGTTCCTATATGCAGGAATGGAGTACCTTGTCTGGATTATTTTTCCCTACTCTCTCTTATTCCTCTTGTAGGAACGGAGTTTCTTTTTATATTATTTTACCTTTTCTCTTTCTCTCGTATTGAATCGCAATTCTCGAGGAGGACTTTACCAAATTCGGTTTATTATCTGATTTTTATTTTCTTGATCTTTATTCTCTCGTGCCCCAGGTAGGAACGGAGTTCCTTTCTGTACTATTTTCTCTCTACTTTATCTCTCTCTCTCTCGTTCCTCTATGTACGAACGGAGCTCCTTGTCTGTACTATTGTCCCCTAATCTCTCGTTCCTCATGTATGGACGGAGTTCCTTTCTGAACTATTTTCCCCTTACGAAAAAGTACGATACGAAAATCATTATAGGCCTATGATGATTTTCCTATAATTTTTTCGCGATAATAGGAATAATTATAGGAAAGATTATAGGAAAAATTATAGAAATAATTATCGAAAAAAGAATAGAAAAATAATTAAATATATAAATAATATTAAAATATTGAAATAATTAATGCAAGAAATAGAAGGAAGTATAAATTAATAATGTATTCTGAACAACTCGCATAAAATTACATAAAGAATTTACATATTTAAAGAAGTTTTATCAATTTCTCATGTAATACTGTGTGAATATTTCAAAATAAATCATTAATTTACACTTCTACATTTTGAATTAATTATTTCAATATTTTTGTATTAATCATTCCTGTAATTATTTTCCTATAATTTTTCCTAAAATTTTTTCTATAATAATTCCTATAATTTTTCCTATAATTAATCCTATAATAGCGAAAAAAATATAGGAAATTCATTATAGGAAAATCATCATAGGACTATAATGATTTTCCTATCATACTTTTTCGTAAGGGAACTTCTTTAAATATGTCAATTCTTTGTGTACTTTTGTGCGAGTTGTTCAGAATACATTACACATCCACACAAAAAAAAAACCTTTTTTCGGGTCTGGAGGTCAGACCATGTTGACTATATGTTTTCTGGGTCGCTGAATCCGAATCCGAGGTCCAAAAACCCCCAGCACGTCAGGGTTCTACCATAACCTCATAAAACCTCATAAAATGGTTTATTTTCAAGTCCAGGGATCAAACCATGTTTATTATGTTTTTGGAGTCGCTGATTCCGAATGAAAGGTCAAAAAAGCCCCAGCACGTCAGGGTTCTGACATAAAATAAAAAAAAAACTTAAAACAAAATTATGAGGTTTTATGAGGTTAGGTCAGAACCCTGACTTGCTGGGGGTTTTTGGACCTCAGATTCGCATTCAGCGACCCAAAAAACATATAGTCAACATGGTCTGACCTCCATACCCAAAAAAAGATTTTTTTTGTGTGACTGCGTGTTATTAATTTATACTTTTTTATATTTCTTGCATTAATTATTTCAATATTTCAATATTATTTATATATTTAATTATTTTCCTATACTTTTTTCGATAATTATTTCTATAATTTTTCCTGTAATTATTCCTATAATCTTTCCTATAATTATTCCTATAATCGCGAAAAAATTATAGGAAATTCATTATAGGAAAATCATCATAGGCCTATAATGATTTTCCTATCATACTTTTTCGTAAGGGTCTCTCTGCTTTCTCTCGTTCCTCTATGCAGGAACGGAGTACCTTGTCTGTATTATTTTCCCTACTCTCTCACATTCCTCTTGTAGGAACGGAGTTTCTTGTTTGTGCAGTGTTACTCTATTCTCTTTCGTTCCTCTTGTAGGAACGGCCTTTCTTTTTTCTAATTTTTCCAAACTCGCTTTCTCTCTCGTTCCTCTCATAGAAACGTAGTTTCTTTTAATATTATTTTCCTCTACTCTCTCTCGCTCTCTCTATCTATCTCTCTCGTTCCTCTCGTAGGGACGAAATTTCTTTTCTCTCTTAATTTTTCGGCCAATATTGCCACAAGTAATCGACCACCTTCCACTCCTCTAGATTACCATGGTACAAAACTTTGAAATTAACTTCCATTTAAAATCTTGCCTGTGAATAACTACATTTATCTAAATCTAATTGAATTAGTTGAAAATTTTTGGCGCCTAACGTGGAGCACTTTGCAACAATGTCTGATATTGGATAATATCACGAATCATTACGACCGACTAGCTAGCATCTCAACTGATTTCACGAACTCCAGCTAAAAGTGTACCGAGGGACCGAATCATCGATTTGGAAACAGCCACTTCCAGGAGTAATCGACAAAACCTGGTGGCGTCCGTTACAACACTGGATTCTCTTTCAGAATCCTCTGAGCCTTCCTTTAAATTTCCCATTGTAAAAAGGGAACAATCAGAATCTGTCATGACCAACTGGCTGGACTTCCTCCCTCTCTCTCTCGTTCATCTGCAAATAACTACATTTATTCAATTCTAATTAAATTAGTTGACAAATAATCATCATTAGTTTTGACCATTCCCCATAATTTTCGATAAAATGCATCAGTACAAATTTTATGGTCATTTTATGTTGACTATTAGTAATAGTATGTTTAGCTTCTATTATCCCCAGCTGAAAAAGTCTGTACAAGAACTTCGGAGTATCCTGCAAATGTTCCTGTACACGAACCTGCACGCGAGCCTGTACAGGTTATCATTACGATTCCTGTTGAGGAATTTCCCAAACCAAACTGTACATGATCCTGCAAAGAAGCCTTTGGAAGGATCCTGTATAAATACGCGTATATGGTCCTTTACAGAAGGCCATCACGAAAACTTATGTCGCTTACAGCTATAAAGTTGCCTTCCTTTTATTCCTTTGAAGATATACTCACTATCGAGAGATCCAAGCCACTACCGAAACCTCGCGGATTAGTTCCTATGCAGGTTGATTTATAGGATCCTGAACAAGTTTCTGTACATGAACCCACACCTCGATTCACTATGCGAAGGGACCAGTGTACAGGATCATTCAAACGTTTGCTTGCATACAGGTTCCTTTGCAGGATCATGTGCAGTTTACTTAGCCAAATTCCTGCATAGGAGCCGTCAAAATTACACGTACAGGTTCGTGTGCAGATGCGTGTACAGGAACATGTGCAAGATCCTCCGAGTTTCCTATACAGGAATTTTCAGCTAGGTCAAGCTATTGTGTCGATTGCGTATATGATGACACCCTTTGGTACTATTCTAACAGCTGAAGATAGTGCAAGCAATTTTATAATAAGTATTTGTGGGTAAGATGACTTTTAAGTGGAATAAACCAACGACTGTTTAACAAAAAAATTAGTATTTATTCATTAACTACCAAATTTGAGGTGTGTATGGAAAAACGGTGCGTAATTAATGCGTACAGAGCGACGGATAAACGATTACTGCCTGTGATCCCTGTCGGGTCCTCAGCCCCCATCTGTGGGGTAATAAAATTGACCTCTTGCAGTTGAAATCTACAACTTTCTTAAAAGCTAAGTCACGTAGGCACTTTTACCTGAATCTGAGAACTACGTTAAAACTGGAAAAATATTAAACTCCAAAACTCAGAAAATTAACTTTCCTTAAGGCCATGTAACGAGTGGGTCACGTGACCAAGCTAGTCCTGAATTTTTCATTGTAAACTTACGTCCAAAATAAATAAGATATCGCGCTCAAAGTTTGGGAAATGAAAGAGGAGACACTAAAGTTCACCGCTCGACTCTTTTTCGGTGGAAATTTTCAAAAAAAAAATTTATTATTGATACTTTCCATTGTAATCTTACGTCCACACGCAATGAGATATCGTTTTGAAATTTTAGCACGCTAATTAGAAGGCTCGAAGGAATGCGGCTTGGGTCCAAAATATTTGTAATTGTGGAAAAATTTTTTTTTAATTACCAATTGAAAAAAATACCGACCGTGCTGCAGAATACGCAAGAAATTTTCAATTTTGCCATTTCAATTTTGCCAGTGGGCTAGTTATGTGGTTCATATTGATAAAAGTGGACCAAAACAATAAAACTGGTCACAAACCTTGTACATAAATAGTACACAAACTAATGTTTGCACTTGAAATGCAAATAAACAAATTTCTATATTTAGTTAGCCTGGCATACGCATTCGCTGTCTCAGAGCAGCACTATCGCAGCAAGCAGACAACTTCCACTGTTCTGTGGGTAAAACAGATTGCATGGGTCGATATTTATGATTTTCATAAATAAACTTTTTTCTTCCCCCAACTCTGTGCCTTGCCACAAACGGTCCTTTAATATTTATTAATATTTTCCGAAAATATTTCCGCGTTATTTTAACTTTTATTTTTAAATATGGTTGACAAAATATTGATCTGAGGACTGACTTGATCAGCTGTTATACTCGTTACATGGCCTTAAATGAAATGCTCATTGCCTAAAACTGCTAATTATTATTAAGGTGTGTTAAATCATATATATAGTGGTTCCCACAGCATGTAAACCAAAATCCTCTTACACACCTTTGGGACGTATTCGACACTTTGAAATTCTTTTAAAAATTACCTGAAACCAACTGTTTTCGTCAAGTGAGAAGGGAAAACGTGGGTGTCCGCATGAAAATGGCCCTTAGAGCCTGTTCTAGTTTAGGAGATATTCGCTTTTTTTAAGTGAGGCTCAAAATTATTATTTTTGTCTTTGAACGGGGGATGATACTTAAACCTATAGTGAATCCATTAGCATAATTAATCTTCGAATTAGGATTGTAACAACCTTTTCGTACAATCTACTGTAAAAATGGATTCCGCCTAAATAATCTCTCCAAATATTCTATTTTGTTTTCAAACCGATATGGAAATATATATAAAAGTAATGTCAAGATGCTAAGAATAAGTTTTATTTGCTTACATTGAATACTAACAAAATTTCCTGGCTTGCTGAGTTTATCCTCTTCATTTTGGTAAATAAATCAGAATTAAGTTGAATTAATAACCGTACAGCAATACGGCTTTATCAATTCCAGAGTTCCATTTACTGAAGAATCTCAGGGTAGCATTTCGACATCCTGGACCATTATTAATTAGTTCAACACGGCTTCCAGTAACATGCCTTGTAACATCTTCAACATGAATCTGAGTAATTACTTCATTTCTCGGGGTATAAAAAGTCTCCTGATATTGAATTTTTTGAAATAGCTTGGCTCGTACATATACGAATTTCATATGAACAACATGGTCTTTTCCATTTGGATCTCTAGTTCCCATTACTATGGTGTTTCCATTGTATAAGTTACCCTCAGGTACAATTCTGTTTTTATTTCTGGCAGCTGATGATATTGCAATCACCGATGCTATAATAAATATTAACGCGAAAATTCTCTTATACGACGCCATCTATATGCTAGAGTGTCTCAAGTATAATAAACAGACTTTATAACTTTTAAATTACTTTAACATTCGATTTTGAAACAAACTGTTTTTGCAAGTCAAGAACAGACTATAATAATGTGGTGGGTGTGACAACTTTGTATAGAGGCTGATCAAGAAATTTCTTATCGCAGTTCAAACAGATTCGATAAGACTTACATAAATTACTTCTAAAAAATGACATCAGGCTTAAATAATTCGGCTAATTTTGATAGCATTTATGATATCATATTTCTGTTTATGACATACAGTCCTAGTCATGGAGAATAGACATAAGGAGACCAAAGTAATGTAACGAAAAATGGGCATATTTTTTCGCGAAGTACACACGCCAGAACTTCTCGTGCGTGGCGCTGGTATGAACATATGTACAAAAAAAATGGCCGCCATACAAGGCAATACTTGTACATATCTTCATACTAGCGCCACCCACGGGAAGTTCAGGCGCGTGTACTTCGCGAAAAAACATGCTCTCTTTTCGTGAAGTCAATGTACAGGACTTTGGTCTCCTTGTGTCTATTCTCCATGGTCCTAGTGATCAAAAGTCTGAGACCTGAAGAATATTTACCATCAACCGGGGCTATTATGAAATAAATTCTTACCTAAGAAGGCAATATGATATAATAGAAACGTAATCTTCTAAAAAATTTAATAAAGAAATAAGGAAGAATTTAAAAAATAATTCTTTGAGTTTGTTTTTCTTCTATTTTAAAACAAAAATTTCAATATGGCCACTGACTGAAACTTCAGAAAAAAATTTCGTATCATTTTCCGTACATTTTTAGCCACTGAATCAGAGTCTGGAAGTGAATATCTTTGAGGTTTTTTGAGATAATGTAAGTAAAAAGTACCAAAAAACGTGTTTTTGACAAATTTGGAAAAACATAGCTGTTAAACCTGACGTCTTTAGACGCACGCAGCAAAAATCAGTTATAGCTCAGTATAGGCAACGGTAATATGTGTAATATGTGCCAGGGTGTCTACCGATTGTTTTTAAAAAATTCAAGGACTTTTCCAGGTTTTCCAGGACAAAAAAAGTTCATTTTTCCAGGTACCTTTTTTTACAGTGAAAAAATACTTTTCACGAAATATAGTAGAATTTGTTGGTCTAATGGAACTAAAAAAAAGTTTCATATGCGAAATTTCTTTTACAGCCTCAAACTCTTATTTTATGGTTAAGTATCCAAGTATCCCGAAAATTCCAATCAAATAATTTTTTCCTCTTGATATAATCAAACTGAGTTCAATTCCACGTGTAATAATCTTTTTTTATTAGAATTGGTTGAAATTGACTGAGTTATCGAATTTTAAGGTAATTTAAGTTTAGTTTTTAATAGAATAATTACATTTTCAACGTAAGAAATGAATTTTCAACGAAACACTTGAATTTTTAAATAAAAAAGATCAATTTCCAACCAACTAGGTAAACATTGCACTTGAAAAAAAATATTAAACAAAAATGGAATAGTTAAATCTCCAGTTTAAGAAATTAATTTTACAACATAAAAACGAATTTTCATCAAAGTACAGTGCAAGTCCGATAAGTCGCCGTCCGATAAGTGTACACTCCCCTTAAAGCGTCATCACACGCACGTCACGCACACTAATTGGGGTTCTCCCACTACGTGTGCTATTTTGCTTATGATTTGCTCATCAGTCTTACGCATGCGCGCACCTAAATATCGTGCTACTAGAGGGGGGATTCGATAAGTCCGCAATTCCTGGAATTTTCCGCCCCTACAGCCCCGAAATGAGAATCTTATCGCACTTCTACTGTAGTTAGATTTCAACCAAAGTGATGAATTTTAAACTAAAATGGTAAATCTTCAACTGGAATAGTTGAATTTTCAACCGCGGAAGAGATGAATAAATTTTTAATTAAATAGTGGAATATTTAACTAGATTGCTTAAATTTTCAGTTAAAAAAAATTAATTTGTAACCAAAGAAACAAAAATTTTTCAACAAAGTACATACATTTTTTGTTGAAAAATGTAATTAAAAAAAATCGAATCTTCAAAAAAAAAATGAATGTTTAAGAAAGGAGTTTAAGTTGAAATCAAGTAATTAGATTTTCAACCAAAATCATTAAGTTTCTACCAAAAAAGACGAAGTTTCAAAACAAATAGTTGAATTTCAAAATAAAAAAGATCAATTTTCAACCAGAAATGGAAAAGTAAAATTTCTAGTTTAAAACATTAATTTAATTTGTTTAATTTTTAACAAAAAAATTGAATTATATCAATCCAAAATGTCTTTTTTCCTGTCCAAATAGACCAATGTTCGTTGAATTTCCTACCGACAAAAATGAATTTTCAACCAAATATTCGAATTTTGAAACAAAAAAATCAAACATAAACCAAAAACAGTTGAATTTTCAACAAATACATGAATTCTCAGAGCAAAATGAAATAGTTCATATTTCAGCCAAACAAAATGAATTTTCAACAAAATAGTTAAATTTTCAACCAAAGATTTGAATTTTCAACAAAATATGTGAGCTTCTAACCAAATAGTTCAATTTTCAACCTACAAATCTGAATTATCAATCAAAACGTCGAATTTTCAACAAAATACATGAAAATGAAAAAATATTGATATTCAATTTTATATTAAAATTATACAAAAAAGTAGTCACGCTCGCGGAAAACAAATTCCCTGACTTTAAACAAAAATTCCCTAACATTTTCAGGTTTTTCCAGATGAGTAGACACCCTGATTATTATATACATGCACCTCCAAAAAAAACAGTTTAGCAGTCTTTTTTTGTTCAGCAGAAAACAAATTTGAAAACAAATTGTTTTTTTCTTTAAGAGAATAAAAATTCCAGGACAATGAGCAAAATGCAAGGACTTTTCCAGGTTTCTTCCAAGTGGAGAAAAATTCAAGGATTTTTCCAGGTTTTCAAGGATTTCCAGGACGCTAGACACCCTGTTTGAGCCCTGATAAAATTCTTTAGTACGGCAGGTTTGACAGCTAGGGTTTTTTCAAAAATGGTCAAAAACAAGTTTTTTGATACTTTTGACCTCAATTTTCCGATTCAACAACCAAAAATGTACGGAAAATGATACCTCTGATTCATGTTCCCCATTTAATGTCAAACAGTGTTATTCAATACTAATTCCTTTGTTAGATCATTTTGAAAAGGACTTAACATTGAAAAACAGTGAAAATTCTGCGCAAGGAAGCAACTGACGTTATTTCCGAATGCAAATTTATTTATTTGTGACAAATTTTAAGTATCCATAAACTTTAACCTTAACTTTACCCTTAAAAAAATGCTTTAAATTATTGAACATCAATTATAAAATGATCCATTATTTTAAAACAAATATGAATTTTAAAATATAAAATGATCTTCGATTTTTTAAGGGAGACGGTTGGTAAAAAACCGATTTTCAAGCAAATGCATGCAAAGTTGCCGGTGCTCAAAATCCTAGGATAATGTAGATTAAAAAATTTTTTTAATGGAAAATAATGTTTTCTTGTTTAAACGATACCATCAATAATAATATTGCAATTCTTTAAACTATAATTAAATATTGTTATCCTATACCGGGTTTTCCGTGCCTATAATACCTGAAGGGTGATTTGCAAAAAGTTGACGTTTTTAAGTCTTAGTCATTTTCCATTTTGCTTTGAAAAATAATTTTTTTCTAAAATTATCTCAGTAAATTACTTATATCAAAGCACAATTTAGTGAAGTACTAAACAATATTAGACTATTTTTTAAATACTTGAGATTCACAGACATCAATTATATTCAGTTAAAAAAGATATAAATCAAAAGTTAAGTTCAATATTTTAGAGCTAAGATTTTAAAAATCACTTTAAAGTCTGTCCTACAAGTTTTTGTCTGGTCACGCTCAATTGCTATTTTTGGATAAAACTTGGAAATAATTATTAAAACTATTCATAAAATAACAGTTAATAATGATCAATATTTTGGAGTAATATTTGTTATAAAAAGATCAATTTATTATACTATAAAATGATAAGATATGATAATGATAGGATACATTTTTAAATATTTTAACCTGTTCTGCATATATTTTAAAAAGATTTTTGACATTTTTACCCTTAATTTAAAAATATATATTTCAGGTGGTTTGGGAACTTTTTATTTTTTTAAATCTCTGTCTAAAATGGTCAACTTCTTGGCAATCGCCCTCAAATGAAAAACTAAACAGTTTCATATTTGAAGCATTCAAAATTTAATAAATCGAAATTTGAATTTATCCGTATATATATATTTTTTTTAATTGAAAGTGTAACCTGAATTGATAATTTTATGGGTTCCAAGTTGCACACTTTCAATCTGAAAGCTTTAAAGTCTATCATTAAATTTTTCATTTCAAAATATGCGCTAGACGTTAAAAAGGGAAAACACAACTGAAAATTGTATTAAGTAATTTCAGAAGATTTTGGGTACCAAAAAATATAAATTTTATTGGACTATAATGATCATTGTTTCCATTCTGCTGAATTCATACAAAACAAAGAAATATTTTTAATTAACCAACCATCGTAATCAGTAGATATGTATAATGTATAATAAAACCAATAGAATATACGACGGTAGGCACTATGATACAACAGAGTATGTACATTTCTATGATACAATTTAATAAATGATCTCATCCTAATTTCTATGGTATCCAGCAACGTTAACAATAAAACTCTCGCAATCAGTTTTCATCGATCGAGCCGTCAACCGCTCTCTAATTTATTTTTAGCTTATTAATAATACGATTCATCGATGCGAGGCGTTCAGTCTTGTGCTCCAAAAGGAGTAATCACTAAGTACAAATTACTCTTTTCTTTTTGTTTCTCAATAAAGCCAATTATCACACGTTTGCTTGGATAGACACAGAAATCTATTGCGCTTTGAAGTCCACATTCGAACAAGTCGCAGAATCGAAACAACTTTTCCATTCTTTATTCGCCATTTTTGCACAGGCTTAATTAACGATTGAATACTTAAGCACAGACTTTTGAACTTTTTTCTAGATTTTGAAATCTCTTATTTTGTCAATAAGTTTAAATATTTAATAATAATGTCAATATTATCTACGTCTAAAAGCCGTGAAATCATATTTACAATGGGTGATTAAGTTAATCTTGTAACATTATATTTTTGCACATAAAACTTTAATATTCATTCATTCGTTTGGTTAAATATAAAATTTAACGGAAAGCGAAAAAGTATCAGCGTATAACAATTATTGCAAGGATTGAATACAACATTTTGATCGTGAAAAACAAAGGAAGCGAGTATTGACAGGCAACATTTTATTTCAATATTTCTAAGGGGAACCAAATGCTAAGATTTAATATAAAAAATGAGGAACCGAAAAAACAAAATGATTGTCGATCGTGTCTAAATTAAATTCCTTACACTATGTTTTCAATTAAAACAATCAGCTATCATTATAGTTTATCATCTTTGTCCAGTAAGTTTTTAAATAAAATATGTAAGTAGTAATATAAAATAGATATGTTTTTTTCATTTAATTAATCGAATTCCTTACTGAATTAAGTTTGTTTTAAACAAACAATCTCTCAAACATTTCATTAATTGAAAATGCAAATAAAAAGTATTTTTAAAGCTAAAAGCCACAAAAACGTATTTATAATTAGCACCACAATATTCAAATAGAACCCGACAATAACATTCGCACATGGCGACAGCTACTGCTATAAAAAAATCTTTAGAACAATCTCTAATAACTTCTCTTTAGAATATCACTGGAGCGTTTTCTGATAAACGAAATTAATTAATTGGACGGGCGTGAACTTAACTTGTACTTTTAAAGAATTTCCAACTGTAAACTCGATTAATTTATTTAGTCAGAATAAAAGACTCCAAATTAAAAGGACACTGCAGTACTTTAACAATCTTTAGTATGCGAATACTTAATTAACCTAAAGTTCTATTTACATGTTAATGTTTATTTTTACAAACGATCCAGCATCGTGCAAGTCGATTAATAAGGTCTATGATTTAAGTGGAAAATGGACGAATCGGATTTTTCAACTTGTAAAGAAGTATTGTCTATTTTTGCAAAATTAATCATTACAAAATTAGTTTAAAAGTTTTTAAATCATAGATTTAAAACCGACTTCTATCCATACTTACATCTTCAGCATCGAAAATTTTATTTCTCAGGCCTGGATTCCGCCCACCAATAAACACCTTGAAGTGCGTACGTAGCAACCTCGAGCACCAGAATTCTCATTACAGTCTTGTAATGAAAACCATTTCAGAATAACTAGATTCGTTTTTTAAAGTGAGTATCTAAGCCAGAACGATCAATCGGGCATGTCTATGGAGACTATAGGCACAACGGGTTTAGTCAGGTCGATTTTCTTGATGTGCTTTTCGCCTTTTTCAGAAACCATTGGCTCTGAAGGCGGCTGATCTTGTTCGTTTCTTGATTGATAAGAGATATTACCATACTCCTGAAGCAGTGGACACAGACCCAGAAGAAAATGGCAAAAATCTTTCCTTATCCCAAACCACCCTATAAGAAAATATTTCATACTTTAAGAGTAAAATTAGATTTCATTTAGGCTTTGTAGACATTTTAATTCAAACATTTTTCTTTATAGCTTCGACTCTTTGAAGAAATATTAGGTTTTACG
>CAKNWT010236658.1:0-21899 GCA_932066315.1 Andricus coriarius
CCCAGAGTCACCGTTTAAGACACCTCACCCGGGTGCCATTCAGCTTTAGGCACGGTTGTCACGCCTCCGCTTAGGGGTTATTCCTTCGGGACCATCCCTGGACAATTGTCCGCGACTGCTTATTAATTATTGTAACCATATTCAGCAGAAACCCTTGGTACAGGGATCCTCTATCCGCAACCCGAGGACGCGTTCGGTGGCTTGTTCATAGGCCCTTCAGTTCTATTCCAAAGGAATCGAAACCGAAACCGAAAAAACCGAAATATATATATATATATATATATATATACAGGGTGTCCCAGTACTCAAAAAACATTTTTGTATTTTTGTATTCTAACAAAACAATGGCAATTAAAAAATATATTTTTCACAATCAACCAAATTAGACAACATTTTGATGAATTCCGTAAAATTCCCTTGAATTTTGTAGAAATTTCTAGAACTCAGTAGAATTCTCCTGAATTCTGAAGGATTCTCTTGAATTTACCAGAATTTTCTTAAAATCAGCAAAATTCTCTCTAATTCTGTAGAATTCTTTTGATTTCAGGAAAATTCTTTTGAACTCAGTGGCATACTCTTGAATTTTGTATCATTCCCTTATGAAAATATATGACAGGAAAAAAATGTCAGGCGTATCATTTTTTTCCTGTCATTTTTTACCTGTAGTTTTTTCGCGACCACAGGAAAACGACAGGAAGAACGACAGCCGAAAATAACTGGCCATAATTAATAATAGTATCGTCGGAACATTATAAAGTATCGTCGACTTGCAGCTTTATTATTTTAACTATTTGAAGTTTCCTGTAAAGCATAAACAATCATTAGCAATAGAAAAACAATATGGGAATTTTCATGATGAAACACCTTTTTATAGCCTGTGTCCAATTCCGAATTCTCTTCCAACAAATCAATTGTGGAATGTGTTAGATTTGCCATTTTAAAGCCTTTATTTTGATTTTCACTGCTTCACAATTGCGGACAGGTTATAATCGTCTTTGTTAAATATTTCAATTTTTTATTATTACTGTTCATCATATTTTTAGTTTGAAGTTTTAAATTTAAAACGTAAAATTGCAGGCAATACTGCAACTTCCTGCAAGTCGGTAATATGATGTAGCGACTAACAATGTATATTCGCTCAGGCGAGTTGCCTACCTCTACGATATAGTCTGTTCCGACTTTCGCCATGCGAGTTTCCGTGCTATTCGAACTCGCCATGTTATGCGCTTGCCCCGTGAGTTTCCTCTTTAGCGGAATACTCTCGGTTCTTCTCGCTACACTCTTTTCTCCCCTTCACGCGCCCGCCCCAGAATTTGGTAGTCGGCCGCCATAGCCTGAAGACTGATCTCTGCTAAAAATTCCGGACAAATTGCGGATTCGGAAATTTTTCCGAAATTGTCCGTTACTTTATCCGGCTTTTGTCCTCCGGATTCTATCCCATTGTGTACGAAATCCGGATTGTGTTCGGTCGAGTCCTTCCTTTGTACGGTCTGACGGATGCAATAAATCCGGATTGTATCCGGTCGAGTCCGCTTTTTGTAGCTCTGATGAATTCGATCATTCCGGGTTGGGTCCGGTTGTGTCCGTGTTCTGCACGGTTTACCCGATGCGATAAATCCGCATTGTATCCGCTCATGTCTGTGATCAATCCGGAATGTGTCCAGTCATATTCGTGCATTGTAAGGTCTGACGAATGCGATAAATCCGGATTGTGTCCGGCCATGTCCGTGTATTGTACAGTCTTGTGGATGCGATAAATCCGGATTGAGTCCGATCATGTCCGTGTATTGTACTATCTTTTGGATGCGATTGATCCGGATTGTATCCATTTATGTCCGTTTCTTGTACGTTCTCACGGATGCGACTAATCCTGTTAAATATGAAAGTTCTATAAATTTAAGAATGCGATTAACCCAGACCTCACCCAGTAAAGTAAGAAATTTTTACTTTCTGACGAATACGATTAATTTGGATCTGATCCACTAATGTTCAAAATTTTCATATTTTAAAGAATTTTTTGCATCTGATTTTTATCCGCCTTTGTCAGATATTTGTCCAGTTATTCGCGAATGCAATACATCCTAATCTTATCCGGTAGAGTAATCTGAATTAAAAACATAAAATTCTATATATTTATATAATATATAATTATATATAGGCGAAAAAAGCATGTTAAAAGTTTTACAATAAGTTATTTATTAAATTTTTCTAGTACAAAAACAAGAAAATTTTTTAATCGCCAATTCTATCCTCATATACGTCAATTGATTTTTCATTCATACCATCCAAAGTTGCATTATCATTCCCGGAAACTTCTCCTTTCACATCGTCATCAAATCGATCCTCATTCCCATCAACCGCTTCTTCTTTCAAGTGAGCAGTAATACCATCGTCAGTTGTATTATCATTCCCGTCAACTGCTCCTCCTTTCGCATCGTCATCAAATCGATCCTCATTCCCAACAACCACTTCTTCTTCCAAGTGAGCAGTAATACCATCGTCAGTTGTATTATCATTCCCGTCAACTTCTCCTCGTTCCACATCGTCATCAAATCGATTCTCATTCCCATCAACCGCTTCTTCTTTCAAGAGGGCAGTAATACCATCGCCAGTTGTATTATCATTCCCGTCAACTTCTCCTCCTTCCGCATCGTCATCAAATCGATCTTCATTCCCGTCAACCGCTTCTTCTTCCAAGAGAGCAGTATATTCACTTAAAAGTTCCGGAGTTCTCTTTTTGCCTTTTTTTTCATTCTTTTCTTTCTTTCTTTTCTCATTTGTTTTCCTTTTCTCATATGGCTCGCGATTTAGATCAGAAATCTTGTGATGCAAGTACTTCGTTATGTTCAGTACTTCTCTTTGAACCTCAACGTGATCCATTTTTTTAAATTTAATATCCAGGATTGAGAGACATCTGAAAAATCGTATGCATTCAATGTTTTATATAGCTGTACATTTACTATTTCTACCTGGAAACAAATTTTTAATCAGAAAAAATCATTTTTTACTTTTTAGCATAATTTTCTGGCATTTTTATTAATTTTTATAAAATTATAAACTTTCCACTCGATTCTTTTATAAATACTGTGGATTTACAGAAGCATCATACGTTTTAGGTCCCTTGATTTTATATACTCAAAATCGATCATGATATGTAGATATACATATAGATTGTAAGATATAAAAATGATCTTTCAGAGCTTCAATACCTATCGGAGGAAGTTTAGGTCTTACCTTTTTTTGGCCTTAACTGTACTTTTTTGTAACACCTCGTTTGAAAAAATCGGCATTGCGATTGCTTTAATGAACTTTTGTGGGTTAACTTTCGGCTGGAATTGAATCGAATCATACACGTCTCTGTCGATCCAGACACCGTGTCCTGCATGGATCTGTAAGCAAGTACCATTTAATTACATTTAATTAAAAAATTTATATACAGATTTAAAAAGTACAGCAAAGAAAAATGTACAAATGAACGTACTTCGTTAGTTGCAATATTCAGTTCACCCACTGCTAAGAGTTCACCTGATAAAATTCGTTTTTCAAGTTCTTGCACTGTCAGAAAAATCTGTATGAGATTTAATATACATGTGTGTAAAGCAAATATGCACTACCGCTACTGAATTGTAACATACATTAGTGCAGTGAATTTAATATACATGTGTATTAAATTTAATTTACAGGTCGTTATATCAGTTAGCGTGAAAACTCAAAGTGCTTTGATTTCTTCAAATCTTGTCAACTATTAGCAGTTAAATTAATAATCTAGAGTTCGTCGACTGAATTCTTATTTATAATGAAAGTGCAATGTACGGGTGGAATTTTTCCCTAAATTGGCTCTAAATGGTAAAAATTTAATGCGAATACAGTTGATTGTAGGTTAGCTCTGTTATTTATTTGCTTAATTGAACTTTTCGACCTGAAATCCAATTTTATTTTTGGTTAATAGGAAGAAGGTATCATGTTTTATTATTTAGGATCGAGAATGACTGCTAAATCCACCCTTTCTCCTTGGCATGGTCCCCCCCCCCCCCGGAACCGCTTTCGCATTACTTCAGGGGGGTGCCGTTCTTTAGCCGTGCCTCGGCCTTCATCTTGTTTGCCAGCTGGGTCTTCTCCTATTATACTGGGCAACTTGGTGGACCTACCCAGCTACGCTGCTAGCTTGCACGTCGAAGAGGCTTCCTCAACGAGGCTGCCTCCCTGAACGCCAAGCAGTTCCTTATTCCCGGGCGATGGTCTGTCCGGGACTTACCTTCCTTTGAGGCGCAGAGGTAACACTGCGGTGTGCTTTCGCATACCGCAGCTTTATGGCCCTCTTTGCCGCATCGCCAGCATGATTTGGTCCTATCTGGACCCTGCAGTTCGCTGCCATGTGGCCGAAGCCTAGGCAGCGGTAGCATCTTATCGCCTCCGCCTTCTTATGCACGCGGCAGGACACCCACCCCACCTTCAGGTGTCCTGCGTGTAGAAGTTTTTTCGTCTGTTTTTCTGTCACTCCCACGTATGCCTTCAGCGTTCCCCTGAAGGCCCTTTTCGTGAGAGTGACTTGTAACTGCTTAAGTGATTCTGCTCCAAGGCATTTCCTGACCGCAGCCTCAACCTCCTCCGCAACCGTTGTGGTGTCGAGGTCCAATACCTCGACCTCATTGCGAGGGACAAGCTCCCTCACACTGCCCCCTTTCCAATGGCCACTCTAATAGCTGCGGATAGCTTTAATCTGCCGTCCGCTGCAGGTCCTACTCCCACAAGGACTTCGCCGTTCCTGGTTTCTCTGACACCCTTAATTTTAACACCAAGGGTGTCAGGTTACACCTTACGTTTAAGGTCCTTGAGGACATCTGCGTAGCTTAGACCCTCGGCAGGTTTTATAATAACCGCCTCGGGTCTAGCTCGCCTCTTTTTCACCTTCTTCTTTCTTGCTTGGGTTGCCGGTGTAGGCATCCCTTCCTCGTCTTTCTTGGGCTTTGAGGTCGTCACCGTAGCAGGACGGATCCTCGGCCTCTTTGTCCTCGGCTTAGAGGGACTCTTCTCAACTGGACTCAGGGTGGTCTACCTCTCTCGCTTCCTATCACGGGGAGTGAGAGCTGTCACGGCTTCGTAAGTCTGAGTCCAGCTTTCGTCAGTCTTCTTCGTGGCCTTCTTCTTTCAGGTCATGGCCCTCGTTCAGGCAGTTCATCCAACATTCTCGATCAATTCCCTATGAAGACCTTCGGTCGTCATAGAGTGATCGAGTAGTTCGTCCGCGAGTCGCTCTGCTCGTTCCAACCGTCCCTAATTGGAAGCCACATGTTCTTCTTAGAGCTGCTGAATTCCGCCATTTCCTTGATGGTGCCACGCAACTCCTCGAAGAGACCATACGTCTCTGAGAGTTTGGCATCCATCTCTGCGATGTCCATCTTATTGGCGGACACTTCCACCTCCTCTGTCACGTCCAAAGGACCACCCAACTCCTCAAAAACACTCCTCTCCAAGTATGCTTGGCCCTCCCCAAAATCCTCAGGGCTAGCGCCGGCCACCAGGGCTTGAACCTGATCGGAACCGACGGAGAGATTGCTACTCTCTTGGGGTATATTGTTACTAACATACTTCCTCATGACTGGTTTTAATTCGGGGTTCCTTCCCCTAGCTGGTTTTTGTCCGCCCCGGGTATTTGATTTCCCCGCTACCACCGATATCTGGGAGGCGTTCCCCTATCCGCAACCTGGGGAGGCGCTCGATGGAGGACCAGCATACCCCACACGGGTCAAGTAGAATGATCTGATTTTTCTTGTAAGTGATTAACATCAATGTATATGAAATTTAATATACACGCTCTTAATGGCAATTAAATATGCCTGATATATTAATTTTAATACACACGGGTATATTAAATTTAATATTATGTTTAACAGTGTGCGTTGCGGCAACAGAAATTTCCTTTACGCTTGCTGTAAATGTATGTATGTATGTATATCATTAAGCTATTTCCCTTTCGGCGAGCCTCTAGGGGTAAGCGATTCGGGTAGTGTTTTTAAGGTGGATTTGTAGTAAATGGGCTCACCACACCCACGACCGCCAACAGCAACGCAGTAGTATCAGACGGTCACCCATCCAAGTACTAACCGCGCCCAACACTGCTTAACTTCAGTGATCTAACGGGAACTGGTGCTTCCAGCGTGGTATGGCCGTTGGCCAAATAATTAAAGTAATATAATATTAAAATGTATTGTACTCAATTAAAATCTAAGAACATATACTAACTCTGGCAGTTTTATCCAAAAACTTACAAGAAACTTTTTTGAAGCAATCTACAACTTTATCTTGCATTCGCAGAATCGATTTTTTCAATTACCTATTATCCATCTTCAAGTCTATTATCTTTCGTCGATATTCTCTTAAAAGTCTTTCCATTTCATTTCTATCCGCCACTCATCCACATGTATCTTTTTATTTCCACTCCCTATCCCTATCCTAGTATTACTATCCAAATTAATCCTTAGCTTATCCACGTATATCCCTTTCCATTCACTACAATCCAAACTTTGTCTATGTTTTTCAATTCCTATGTTCGTATCTAATTGAATCCTTTTCTATCTTTTCTAAAATCTAAAAACGCTCTTTCTTCTTGAATCCCGCAGTTTTTCTATTTAAATGTATCCACAGATTATCCAACTCTATTATTTTCTATAATGATCGATCTGTTATACGTGAATCCTTCACTTAACCACGTCTATCCTTTTCCATCCATCAGGCAATCCCAAATTGAGTGATTGAAATCTTTGGAAAATCATTACAATATTTGGAAATCTACGAAATATTTCAAATATTTTACAAATATTTGATAATTTTTCTTAAATGAATGAAATCTTTAGGAAATCTTTGAAATATTTAGGAAATTACTGAAATCTTTATAAAACATACAAAATACTTTTGAAATGTTTTTGAGTTTGTCGAAATCTATGGGAAATCATTGAATTCTGTGTGAAATCTTTTTTAACCATCCGAAATCTTTGTGAAATCTTTGTAAAACATTTTTGAAATATTTCATAATACTTGTGAAATTTTTCAAACCTTTGGGAAATGTTTGAAAGCTTTGCAAAATTATTATGAAATCTTTGAAATATTTTTGGGAAATTATTGAAATCTTCGTGAAATCATTTATGCCTTTGTGAAACATTTTAAATCTATCCGAAATCTTCGTGAATTCTTTGCGAAATGTTTAAAATATTTCGAAATATTTGACGATATTTTTGAAAATTATTGAAGTAATTGTGACATTGAAATCTTTTCGAAATCTTTGCGACTTTTTTTTAATCTTTGGGAAACCATTCTAATTTTTGTGCAATATTTATGAAATCTTAACGAATTATTTGTGATATGTTTGAAATATTTTGTAATATTGGTAAAATTATTGAAATCATTAAAGTCTTTGTGAAATCTTTTGAATCTATCCGAAATCTTTGCGGAATATTTAAAAACCTTGTGAAATCTTTGAAATCTTCAAAAAATCATTAAAATCTTTGTCAAATCTTCCTGAAATCTTTAGAAATCTTTGGCAATATGAATTTTTTACCGGTATTTATTATTATTCATTATTTACTATTTATTGTTCACTTATTATTTATGTACAATTTGTATTTAGTATAATATAATTATACTATGTATGTACAAATTGTGCCATTCAATATTATAAGTCTACTCTCCTGTCCCTTCACCCCTTTTCGCCGCTTCTGGCGGATAGAATCATTGATAATTTCATAATTTGACAACAAGGGATAGTCAGGGATAGATAAAGATAAGCGCATATGACCACGAGGTACAGAGTCAGTGATATAGAAACATGGCGTTTGTGGAATGCAAAGTGTACGTTTGGGAAGGATTGAATATCTCTACCTTTTTCCAAACATACGTTTCTATCTTTTTGAATCTTTTTAATTCCAGCAGGAAGTTTACTATATTATATACTACATAAACATTCAAAAGTACATCATTAACCTCCCTTTCTTTTGCTTCAATTTCTAAAGCTTTCTTATGATTATCGGGATCCTGATCTGCACTCACCGAGCTCTCGGAAGCACTTGAGAGTAAACTTTTCGGTACCCATTTTGGTCTCTCACTTTGCAACTGCTTTTTAATTCCTTCGAAGGACCCTGAAGATACATACAATATAATAGTATTTATGTTTGCGTCCATGCTGTCTAAATTATTAATTTATCATTGAAATCATTATTTTGTTGCTAATCTTAAAATGGCATAAAATAATTTAGAAAAAGTAATTTTTATAACCTTATGGAAAAATTGAGAATGCATCACCACCACGAAGGAATAATAATGTGACTGAACTACCATGGATAACTTTTTCGAATCTGATAGGAGCAACGGCACCGTAAGTGCCAGGCGTGTATGTAGTAATCACTCTTCACTTAGTGCGCAAGTGCCACGTGTCCTCTTCTCACGCACAATAAAAACGCGAGTAAGACAGCTTTTGAAAATGAAGTATGTTAACCAGGTTATGCGAGTTTGTTTTCTTTTGCTACCAGCGAAAGTTCTTCCAGCTGTAAAGTAAAATGAGGGTGTATAATGTGTAAACTATAATAAGTAATACTTTTGGTTAAGTGAATACATAATTAATTCAAGTGTGTCTTATAAGATTGCGGTAATCAAAGAAGTTTTTTATGAAAGTGGTAAGTATAGATTGCAATTCCAATTGCAATATTTCATGTTCATACAATTTCATTAATTTCTATACTTACCACTTTCATCATTCACTCCTTCGATAACCGCAATCTTATGTAATTCACTTAACTAAAAGTATTAATCATATTATACATCACACACACTCATTTTACTTGACAGCTCGAAAAACTTTTGCTGGTAGCAAAAGAAAACAAAATTGCATAGCCTAATAAATATAGTTTATTTTAAAAAGGTGCCTCACTCGCACTTCTCCGTGCGTGAGAAGAGGACACTTGGCACTTGCGCACTAAGTGAAGAGTGATTACTACTTACAGGCCTGGTACTTACGGTGCCGTTGCTCCTACCAAAACGCATGTATGGAGATCGGTCTCCTTATTATTCCTTCGTGATCACCACTTAATTAAAATAAAAGAATGACGCGCGATTTTCCATTTTTAATTCGATTAAATTGTTTTAAATTTTCAATTCAATACAAATTTAATTATAGAGAAAAACAAAATTAAGGTATTTTTTTTTTAGTTTTTAAATCTGAAAACACCAATATGGACAATATTAAAGTATATAATATTCAAAGAACAATAAATTTAAAAAGTCATTTTTCTCGTCAACCGATCAACCGGTTTGGCGTAGAAAATATTTGTTATGGAGGTCAATTAGAAAAAAAAATCAAACCATTTTTAATACTTAGCTGGTACACCAGTGTCTGAGGAGTCTCAAGCTGGTTTAACTTCAACTTAAGGCACTTCATGATTTCAAAGTGTTCTTATTTTGTTCAAATTTTTCAAAATTTTGTTCACCCTCAAAATTAGTTTCATAGCGAATATAAAATTTAAACAAAATAACCTATAATCTTCCACCATTTTTGAAGTTTATAATAATAATTTAAAAGTTGTGTCTGTATTAGACCCAAAACTTAATGCCATAAATGAGCGTTCACAAGATACGTAACGTTATTTTCTACCTTTTTAAAATTTTGTAAAATCTTTGAAAATTTAAAAATCTGCCAATTTTTTTCGAGATTTTTAAAAATGTTTGGAAACTTTTTTATATTTTTTTTTTAAACTTAATTTTTCAAAACAAACCAATATTTTAAATTTTTCAGGAATTTTATGTCAATTCTTGTATATTCTTGAAAACCTTTAAAACACTTATAAAGCTTTTTAAGTTTTGTCTGAAATCTTCGAAGCCGTCAATTTTTTTGAGCAAACTTTTTTTAATCTTCTTAAGTTTAAAATTATTTTTAAATGTGTTGGAATATTCTAAATATTTCTTCAATTTACTCGAATTTTTATCGTGAATGTTCAATCTTGCTGAATTTAAACATTTTTCTTTAAAATCTTCTACACCCTTTCTTGAAATTTTAAGAAATCATTTCAAATTTTTTCAAATCTAATTCAGTTTTCTCTTAGAATTCATTTTTTAAAATAAGAAATCACTAAAAACTTTATGATTATTTTTTTTATTTTTATGATTTCAAAATTCTACATTTGGTGAAAAAAATGTTACCCTTTGCAAGTATTTAATTATTTTTCAACCTTTTTGAGGCTTCGAAAGGTCTCTTGAACTTTCTCGAAATATTTCTAAAATGTTGTGAACTTGCCAAATTGACAATTTTGGCTTAAAAATCTTCTACATTCTCTTTCGGAATTTTAGGAAATCAATTGAAATGTTTTGAAATCTTTTCTAATTTTCTCTTAAAATCTTCCACTTTAATTTGCATTACATTTACAAATCTTCAAAAATTGAAATAATTCTTTTAATATAAAAAGTTGACAAATTATACTCTGGTAGCAAAATGTTTGAAGCAAAATCCGATATTTTTTTAGAAATTTGGTAATATTGCTTTTTTACATATAACACGCAATGAAAAATGTTACGCGAATCCGGATTTAAGCGAACGATTTTCCGTTTTCACTTCAATTTCACCGAATGACAACTTAAATCTGCCGATTAATTTCGGATAGAATCGGACTATTTCCGGAGTTGATGTTTCAGACCGGACAGATTTCGGATTTAATCGGACGATTTTCCGTTTTCACTTTAATTTCACCGAATGATAACTTGAACCTGCGGATTAATTCCGAATAGAATCGGACAGCCTCTGCAGTACATGTTTTTTACCAGAAGAATTTCGGATTTGAGCGGACGCTTTGTCGTTTTATCTTTAATTTTACCGAATGACAACTAAAACCAGCGGATTAATTTCTACTGAGTTCCGGGCTAATTTTGGACTAAGTCGGACGCTTTCGGGAGTGAAAGTGAACTTTCGGATAAATTTCGGATTAGACCGGACTATTTTCCATTTTTAGTTCAACGAAAATAATTTCAGGTGTTCAATGCCGTACTAATTCCGGATCAAATCGGACTCTTTCCGGAGACGAAATTTATGGTCCGGACAGACTCCGGATATAATCAGACAAATGCCTGACTGTTTTCGTACAGTTTTCGGATTCGATCGGACATATTTAGGAAAAAATCGTGAATCGGATTGATTTCGGATAAATTCGGACCAATTTCGGAATCCGAAATCGTTAGAAGAGGTCCATGACTGGATGCGACTTGCATCTGTATTCAGTTGAATAAATTCTGTTTAGTGAACTTCCGTATCCATTAGGGTGACCAGAAAAAAACACTTTTGGTTATCTTAGGAGCGAAAGGTAAATAACGGTAGCTTATGCGATTGTAGAAGCCAGGTTTTTTTTAAATTTTAAACAATATTTAGAGGTGCCCCATCGTCTTTGAATTTTGTCATTGCAAAAGCTGACAATTTCGGTAAGTGAAGAGTCGATCGTAAAAGTGCAATCTCAGCTCTTTTCATCGATGTGACTTTATAACAGGTATAGTTAGCGTCCCTTAAATTATTATTACTCACTTTTCTGAAAAAGGGAATTATAAGTATCGTAAGCTTTGCCGTTAAAGGGTTTGCTTTATGAGTTTATGGTGTCAAGACCCACTGTGATCGATTTTTATGACTGTGATCGATTTTTTTCCTTCGAGGAAAATATTCTTAAAATTTCATTATGAGATATAAATTATTAGGGCTGTTATTAGGCTTTGAAAACAATAGAAAACAGTGAAAATGGTACTTTTCAAGCAACCGCAATTAATATTATTTATGAAATTTTCATTGAAAAAATGGTTTTATGTGGATTCTGAGGACCTGAATAACAACATATTAAAAGTTCAAATTAAAAAGTGGATAACTTCGTGGTTAAAATCTTAAAAGAAAAAAAAGTTGTTTTCGCCCATGTTAATTACATAAGAACTTCAAAGACGATGGGGCACCTCTAAATATTGTTTAAAATTAAAAAAAAAACTGGCTTCTACAATCGCATAAACCACCGTTATTTGCCTTTCGCTTCTAAGAAATCCAAAAGTGTTTTTTTCTGGTCACCCTAGTATCCATCCTTTACTTCTACACGCTCGTGCCCGTAGAAGCACTACTCATGGAGTCCAATACGTAATACCATTAATTGGGAATCCAACATCCCACATTTATCACAACTAAATATATCTATATATCCTACAACTAGTGACCCTGACGAAGCAAGGACGAAAATGGACGCCCGAGACGCTACTCGGATTCTACACTCAGCGAATTGTCTTCGCATTCAACTTCGGCATGGCGGCCCGCCTCGTTTCCATCAACAAAGCTACCAACGCCACATTTTAACCAGAATTTGCCAAACCTTACAACATTTTTCATGAAGAATCTCTGGATATGCATAGTCGTTAAATCGCGCCAAAATTTCACCGCAAAAATTTGTGTGTTTTGACGATTTTTAGGGAGTTTCGATAAACATTACTTTCGAGAAATTTGCTCTGTGTTTTAAAAATTTTGTTCTGCTTTTTCAAAATTTACTCGTGTTTCTTATTGACACTGGCTCAGACGTGTCCCTCATTTCGGCAGATCCTGCTACTATCAACAAAATCAAACCGAGTGAATTTTTGCTTTTCACCGAGAACGACACCTGGGTAAAAACCTACTGTAAGAAACACGCATAGATTTTAACCTCCACAGAGACATTTCCTGAAATTGCATTGTTCCGGCATTCATAACCCTATTATAGGGACAGACTTGCTCGCACATTTCAAACTAGTGCCATATTTGCACCAATCCAGACATGTCGACTCACTTACAGGTTTTCGCGTCCGTGGTTTTTTATAGCGCGGCCGGTATTCGGATTGAGTTTAATTGATAAATCCGATCGGTATTCCAGAATTTCAGCCGAAAACCCCGAATTATCGTCAAGCTCTCAAATCAGCGGAACTCTCGTCGATAACGTTAAGCATCACATTATTACCCATGGACCAACCCTCGCACAGCGAGCCTGACGGTTGTCACCCCATAAGCTGGCAGCAGCAAAACAAACATTTCAAAAACTGACAAATGAAGGCGTAGATAGGCTACCAAGCAGTCCGTGGGCATCGCCAAATTATTTAGTCAACAAAAAAAAGAACGGTGAATCGAGTGTCTGTGGCGATTTTCGTCGGCTAAATTCCGTCAGCATGCCCGACAAATATCCCGTACTGTATATCTTCGACTTCACAAACCAACCTTCGCGGAAAAACTATCTTTTCCAAATTAGATTTGCAGCAGGCATACCATCAGAACCCTATCGCGCCAGAGGAGATACCAAAGTCAGCGGTTATTACCCCGTTTGGCATTTTTGAATATACGTCCATGACTTTTGGTTTGCGAAACGCTGGCCAAACGTTTCAGCGTTACATTAATTGCACCCTCTGAGATCTTCCATTCACATTCGCGTATATCGATGATATTCTCATCGCATCTTCTAATCCAGAAGAGCATTAGAAGCATCTTCGCGTTGTGTGTGATGGCCTAAAACATTTTTCTCTGCGATTAAACTTGTCCAAATGATTATTCGGTAAACCCAAACTGGAGTTCTTAAGCTACTTGGTCAGTAGTGATGGTTGTGCACCAACGCACGAAAAAGTTCGCGCGATCGTCGCATTTCCTAAGCCCAAGACCGTTGTAGAGCTACGCAGATTCCTGGGCATGATGAACTACTATCGTAGAGTCATCCCTCATACTGCCGAGACGGACGCCTCGCTTAACGAGTATCTACGCGATTCTCGTAAAAACGACAAACGCGAAGTCAAATGGAACGCCGAGTCGGAAGCTGCGTTTGAGCAGGTCAAAAAAGACCTGGCTAACGCGACTCTCCTGGCGCATCCATCTCACAACGCCCAAAGTCGCTTATTGACCGACGCATCCAACTACGGTTTGGGCGTGTCATTAGAACAATTGCACGACGGCGAATGGCAACCTCTGGCATTTTTCTCACGCAAATTCTCGCCACCTTAACACGTGTACAGCGCCTATGACCGCAAATTAACCGCGATGTATGAGGCAGTGCGGCACTTTCAATACTTCTTGAAAATTCAGCATTTCATTATTATAACTGACCATAAACCGCTGGTGCACATGTTCTCACAGCGTTCTGAGAAGGCATCTGTCCGCCAGCAGAGGCAAGTTTCGTACATTTCGCAATTCACAACAGACATCGCTTACGTTCCCGGCCCCGAAAATCTTTTCACGGATTCGCTCTCGCGAATCGAAACAATTCCCTATCCTACAGAATTTAATATGCTCGAATTGGCACAAGCTCAGAATAATGACGAGGCATTGAAAAAACTGATAACCGACCCAGATTTCTCTCTGAAATTCAGAAAGATTCAGTGGGGTCCCGATCACACTTCGCTGTATTGCGAACTTGCAGGCGAAGCCTTACGTCCATATATTCCACAAACACTCCGATGTCGTGTTTTCGCCCTGTTCCACAACCCAGCTCACCCTGGCGCTAAGATGACAGTTCGGATTGTTGGCAAGCGCTACGTGTGGCCCTCGATGCGTCGTGCCTCAGAATTGCTCTATCACGTCAGGGTCTTGAGATATCCTAACCTGAAAGTGCGAAAATCGCGATTTTAGCCTATATTTGAGGTCATGTAGCATCACTATATTATTATTTTTTTCGAAAAACTACAGCTAGCACTTGTTTGAGATATTTAATTTTTGCGGTTGCTGAACGTGAAGGTGTACAAAACTTCAGGAATTCGTGTAACTTCAAAATTTCAAAATTGAATATCTCAAACAAAAAAAATATATATTTGAGCGAACCAAAGTGCATTTGAAAGCGCAGGGCTTGTACTTTAAGGTGCTGGCTGTAGTTTTTCGAAAAAAAATAATATTGCGATGCTACATGACCTCAAACATAGGCTAAAATCGCGATTTTTGCACTTTTAGGTTAGGATATCTCAAGACCCTGACGTGATAGAGCGATTCTGAGGCCAGATTCGTGTTCAGCGCACCCAAAACCTTCGAACAAGTATACTCTGATTTCTGGTTCTAAAAATTGTCGGCCTGTGTTATTTTTGTTCAATTTTAATATAAGTGAAAACTAGACAAAACTTTGAAAATTAAAAAAAAAACCGCAACTTCCTAACCTTATTCAAAGAGAATTTTATTAAAAATAATAATTACATTGCTTAAACAATCATGTTTCTTAACTTTGAATAATTATTACCTCACTCTAAGTAAAAGGTTAAAAATGAGTTGAAAAGTTCGGGAAAAACCGTGACTTTCTAAGTTTATTCTAAGAGAAAATTTATAATAATTTGTCTAAACAATTATTTTTCTGTAAAGTGGTATTTTATGTATTAGAAATTATGTGCATGAAAATTTGGAAAAAACAACTTCTTAAATTAACTTTTTATCGGAAGTTATTTTTGATCTATGTAATTAAAGAAATACAAGAAATGAAAAAAAAATGAAAAGTAATAAAAGAAACGCAAAAAATTAAAAGAAATGAAAAAATGTTTTCTTTTTTTTAAGTAAAATGAAATATCTTGCTTGATTTATGAAATTAGTTCATGTTCTGAAGTTATTCCTGATTAAATTAAAAAATGCAAGAAATGAAAAAAAATGAAAAGTAATGAAATGAATGAAAAAGAAATTAAAAGAAGCGAAAAAAATATAGAAGAAATGATGCTGAAGAAACGTTTTTTTTCGATTGAAAAGAAATATCTTTCTTGATTAGAAAAATTAACTTATGTTCAGAATTTATTTTTGATTAAATTGAAGAAATGCCATATATGAAAAGTAATGTAAAGCAATAAATGTAATTAAGGAAATAAAAAGAAATGGAAAGAAATATTTTTCTTAAATACAAAAACCTCATATTCTGAAGTTATATTTTATTAAATTAAAGAAATGCCAGAAATTAAAAATAAATTATAAGAAAGAAATTATGCTTAAGAATAGTTTTCTTCAACTGATTTGTGTATTAGAAATTATGTGCATGAAAATTTGGAAAACAAAATTTCAAATGCATTTTTGGACCATCTAGTTCTGGGACCTAGGGTATAGTATATCTAAGTAGGCGGAGCACCCAGTTATAAGGTAAACTGGAGAGAGGTCAGTTTAGACTCAATTCGAGCGAAAAATAAATGGGGCCCACCAATGCTCAGGTCAAACACTGACCGCTGGTTCAATTCGAGCGCACCCGTATTAACTGGTTTCAGCTCGTAGAGTTGGGATGGCGCTAAAACTGCGGTCACTTTCACTTTTCCGTCCTTGAGGCTAACGCCGTCACCATTATTGTCCTTAAACTGTACACTAAAACCCTTCCTGCTAATTTCCTTACGGACAATAATCTTGAGTTTAGAGTTGGTACGTATAGCACGTTTCTCACTTTCACGGTCACTTCCTGTCCTTCAACTATAAACTTTATCGTTCCTGATCCGACCCCTTGTACTTCAGCAAATTCTTCATCATCTGCAAAACGAACCGTTCCTTTCCTTCCTGAGTCGATTTTCTCAAAAAAATCTTTATGGTTGGCCATGTGGCTTGTTGCCCCTGAATCCATGATCCAAATCTTCTTTCCTTCTTGAGCCTTTACTTTCCAAGCTTTTGAACAAACCTCTTTTGTTTAGGTTTCGACTCCTTACATTTCCTTCTTGTAAAATTTAGTTCTTCGCACTGTGTGACTGTACTTGCTTTGTCCTGCTTTTTCTTCTAGGCCCTGTCTTCTTGAAGAAAAAGCATTTCTTCTGTGAATATGTGCACGCTTGAGCTATCATCGCCGCTTCACCTTGATATTCGGTCATGTTGTTGATAGCCAGTTTATTTTTGCGTCTCCTGTATTCGTCGATCAACTTACTTTTCACCAAAGATGTCGTAAGACATTCAGATCGACTTTGCAAAGTGGTGACTAAATTGTCATATGATTCTGGCAAGCTGTCCAATAACACAGCCGCTGCTAACTTATTCCTGATATCTTCTCCAAGAGCTGTCATTCAGTTAAAGGTGTCCTGCATTTTGTTGACATATTCCTCCATGTCCCCGTTTTCCGCTAAGCGAATTCTGCATAAAACCCTATATAAATGAACTATACTGTCTTCTGAAGATTTCTGATGGTAGTCTTCTAATGATTTCCAGGCTTCCCGTGCACTGGTGGCATTTGAAATTTGCACTAATTGGTTGTCGTCCACGAGCAAGCCAATCGTAGAAAAAGCTTGATCGTCTTTTTCTTGCCAAGCCTCATCCGGAACTTCCGGTGCTTCTTTATCCACGACTGACCACACTTTGATATTCATAAGCATATGCTTCACTCTGTACTTCCATACCGCATAGTTATTGTTGTTAAGTCTTTCAATTTTAAAACTGGGACGAAATCCTTGCGCAATTTTTCAGCACTTATTTTAACACTGGAACACTTTTCACAACTGTCACTTTAGCCTCACTGCAATGTCACTTTAATTTCACTTTATTCTTACTGTAATCTCACTCCAAAAAAATCTAAATATTCACTTCACTAATTTTTTATCGCTTTTATATCTCTGGGCCCATAACCTGTTGGAACTAATGGGAGATAGTAACCGCGTATGATGAAAAGGTCAAAAGAAACAAACACTGTATGTGAAAATAAATATATTGACTGTATCGCTAGAATCTTTGCAATTCCAACAAAGTTAAAAATAAGGGTATATTAAAACATGATTATCTCTTGCAGAATAGTATCTTAAAATATGAAAAAATTGAGAAGACTCTAGGCAACCCCAAAAATGTGAAAAAATTGAAATTAAAAAAAACTTTAAAACTCTGCATGAAATAATTTTTTTAAACCTCTTTTACTCGCACGCGTTACCTAGATTTAAATCGATCGATTTCACATTTAGTCGACTTCATGAAGGTCGCAATGCACTACTTTTAGTCATGGTATTGTTTGCGATTTCTGAAATCGCTTATTTTCTACCCACCATATAGTGTGCGTGCGTCTCTGAGTGCAGATTTAATTACAGTTTGCGGATGATTGCTTGAATCCATTAACTTTTCAGCTGCAGCGATAATTTTTCTTAGTGTAGTAGTAGGCTTTTTTTTCTCCTGATACCCATTCTCAGTTTTGATTTCATCTTCATTGCGTTCGCTATTCTCCAAGCAGCTTCCAGACACTTGCCTGCTTCGCAGTTCGTTTACGACTGCATTTTTTGCCTCTGACAACAATCATATCTACGCAGGGGATACTTTCAGACTAAAGAGTCAACCTATATAACAAGGATATTTATAAATTTTCCAGTCACTCTTTGTCAAGATTCAATTTAAAGCACAACCTGTGAGACTGCCTATCCAGAATTTTGATTCGCCTGTTCCAAACGAGAATAGGGAAAGACGATCATGGACATTTGCTACCAAACAGTGTACGAGCAATATTTTGTGGACCTTCAAACTATGGAAAGACAAATGGTTTTCTGGCTCTACTGATACATCCAAATGTACTAAGATTTGAAAATATTGACATCTACTACAAATCTCTAAAATAACGAAAGTATGAATTGTTTGAAAAAGTCATTCAATCAGTAGATAGCGTTGAGTACTATCCTTTCAGTGGGCATGAAAAGGTTTTAATGCCAAATGCAGCAAAACGAAATTCAGTAATTGCGTATTTGATTATGTGGCTTGTGAGGAATAAGATAATATAAAGGCATCCTTGTCTACGTATAGACACAAGGATGTCGACTGTTTTTACTTGAGTCAGATATGTGCCCATATTCCTAAGCATCTTGTAGGCGATAATTTTAATTTACTTGCGTTATTCAAACGAAATGAAATGAATCTAAAGCATATACATAATGATCATGTAAATACTGGTATTTAATATTCACGATTTAAACATACACGTATACATATAATTTAAACATACATATTGACAAGGATAGAAATCTTAACTAAGCTAGACATAGGATATGTTTTGACTGTTTCATAAATCTTTTAGTATCATACTATTAAGCCATTTCCCTTTCGGGGTAAGCTTGACTCACTCGATGCGGAAGGGAGTAATGTGGGGGACGGGGTATATATTTTTAGATTGATCTAGGATTCCCCTGTCATTCATTTAAATAAAACATTCGTTCCGCAACACGGCTCTGACCCAGGTTGCTGATCAATCTCTCTAGCAATTACCATAAGTGAAGAGCCTCACAAAGTCATCATGTGAAGGTCCCCTCTCGCGCCCGTGAGTATCCAATGTCTTTTGTTTCAGCTTCTGCTTGATATTTTGTTATCTGCTTTTGCTTTTTTCGCAGTAAAAACTCTTCATTTATATTATTTTTGTTTAACAATAATTCAAATTAACATTCAATAATATAATGTATTTATTTTTCGATGATATTGAAAATAAATAACTTTGAAATTCGTCCGAAACTACGTTCACACTAAATATTTTCTAAAAATGATCATTTTTAGAAAATATTGAAGTCACTGCTCCAATGATTTTTTTATGTGGTCCTCAGGCTATATGTTGTCATCACAACAACCCTTTAAATACACTCACGCAGTACCAATTATTTCTACAAAGCTGAAAAGACTTTGTGTATATTTACGTGTAGGATATTGTCAGTATATAGCTGATGAGCACAACACATCAGCGAGATTTACTCATTATCTAGTTAATAAAGGCAAATCATGAGCAAGACCTAGCCAATATCCGGCCAATGGAGGTAACTTATGACCTGGATGTTGTTAATATCTAGCCAATGAAGGCAAGATACGATCACGATGTTGTCAATATTTAGCCAATGAAGGCAAAATACATATGTGGAAGTCTTAGTCAATATCCAGAAAACAATCAAAAGAAATGTCCAGAATGTTGTCAATATTGAATCAGTGAAGGTAAGAAATATGCTGGAATGAGGCAGTATCCGGCCAATCGAGGCAAGCCATAAGCAGGATATTATCAATATTTAGTCAATGAAGGCGAGACATGAGTGAGATTTTGTCATTTTCTAGCCAATTAAGGCAAGTTTAGAGCGAGATTTGGTCATTACCTAGCCAATGAAGACAAGATAGGAGCAAGTTGTTATCGATTCTAGCCAATTAAGGCAAGACATGAGCAGAGCTTAGTCAGTATTCGGCCAATGAAGGCAAGATTCAGTCAGTATCCATCAAATAAACTTAAAACATGACCAACATGTTATCAATGTCATTTATGGTCTGAATAAATTCATCTGATGGATAATGAACTCTTTCTTGATGAGGAACGTACCCTAAGAACCATAAAACACTGCTTACATGTGCACAAGTTCCAAGCGTTCGAGCACCTGACTGACATGTACAATAATATCCTTTGATAGGATTGAGTTGTTCATCGTCAGCCATACCGTCATCCATGTCTTCATCACCGTTCGGTCTATAAGCAATCCAGAGTTGATGCTTAGACGCATTTCGAAATCGAGAAAAAACTCTGATTCTTATAAATCCTGGTTGTGGTACTCGATTTTCCCCTCGTAGCATCTCAATTTGAAATTCTTCGTCATTGTCTCTACGCATTTTGTCTTACACGTAAGAAGGTGCGAGTTTAACTTGATAAACCCCAATTGTGAGGTTTCTTAAGTCTTCAAGTGTCAGGATTGGGAAATCTAACAATTGGCCAGCACCTAATTGAACCCATCGTCGTGCGTTCCTTGTCTTAAGGTTTTCCATCTCAACCAGTGTTGCACGACATTCGGTTCCTTAGATTTTGCAAGCAATTCATTGGCCATTACGATATCAGCTCCTTCCATGGAAATTAAAGGATGATATCTATTAATCATAGCTCCAGCTATCCGACAAAAATCGCCAAGGTTAGGAACGTGTTGTATTTGCACTACTTGCTGGAAGAATTTGAAAATTGATTTCATATGTCCGTTCCTAGCTTCGACGATCCACCTAGACTTTGTCACAAGGCGCGATTCATTAGCATCTTCTGTTGTCAGCTGATGCTGATGTGGCGGAAGAAGAGCTGGCATTTTCTACGTAATAGCCAAACGCGCCAGAAGAGTAGTGGCATCCCGGTATCCCCTATCAACAATGACAATATCGTCTTCTTGGAACCACCTCCTCATTCTATCGGCGTCTATTGTGAATTCATGTTGCAATATAGCAGCATCATTATTGCGGCTGTCAGAAAAGTAAGGCCCTTGAATTTCGAGAATATAGCCATCAGCTGCAACTATAAATACAGGTTTAACTAAGTGCCTTCCTTTTTGAATAGAATATGACTGTCGCAGAGCCTTGAAGTTACTGCTCTTATGAGTGTAAAAGTATGAGCCGTCAATAAACGCGATGACTCGAGGATTTTGTGGTTCTGGATTATATAGTTGATTGGCGAAACCAGTAACATGCCTAGCAATACAATCTTCCCTCGCAATTGCGTCAAATCCGATGTTGTTAGGCACGAAACGTTGCATTAAGGATTGTCAGCCCGTGGCGATGACTCCACTAACTGTCTGTCTACTTGGATATTGGAACATCACCTTGAGAAAAGAATCCGATAGACCTTGACGAAGTTTATATAAAAACATAAGCAAATCTCTTTGTTTCCGCATAATTGTAACCACCTTCACGGGGCACTCTATCGCAAAAAGTGAATAATTCTTGGAATTGTTCCTTGGCTACAGGACAAAGACATTCAAATTTAGTATCAGATAGGCTTTTTGCATCAGCAAGTTTATTCTGATTTAAAGCTACATTACGAAGCCCTTGCAAGAGTGTTTGCAGCAGTGGGCCTCTAATTACGTTATGGCCTATTAATGAAACGTAAGCTCTGTAAAAGTGGCTGCAGAATTAAACCTTCATCATTTAAATGATGCGGACATGATCTTACGTTATCAGGAATGTAAATATTGCATAAAATAAAAACATTTACCTTGGATTCGGCTGA